>JAWWML010039199.1:0-66562 GCA_035047165.1 Ormyrus rosae
CACCATTGGATTCCCCGATCAAAATTATGAAACCTTTGTCTCGGACATGTTTTACGAAAATGAATATTTTCGCGAATGAGGGGGGGTGGGGTCCGATAGTTTTTGAAGACCTTGTATATACATAAAAGATTAATTAGTCAATGGACCCTCGCGATATTACAGTCAGATGAATAATCTACACATAATTATGTAAGTCAAAAGCGTAGAGTTAAGCAAAATCTCAGTTAATTGGTACATAATACGGTGTCATAATATAAAATATATGTCAGTGTATTGACTCTTAATCAAGCTCTGCAAAGTGTGTCGAAGCCCGACGTTTGAAGGCATTCCCTGATGCTGAATGGAAGCCATGCTGACTGAAAAGGAATTTATTCCAAATTTCGTATAGATTACAACAAACGATAATTGTTTTTTATCGCATATTGCAGGCTTGTACTTGATTAGTAAACTACCTTGGTACCTTGTTGAGTGCATATACAGGACCACGTAAATAAACACGATAACGAAGTATGACCTGCCACTCTTTGTACGTAGCCAGCCTAGTTTTTGCCTGTGAGGGGTATTAATCCCATTAAACCCATCACGTACCGGACACTTGAATTTAATAATGTCTGTATTTTGGGTCGGATACGTGTAAGTGCGTCTAAATGTACTATCAAACAATAGTCAAGGTAAGGGAATAGCAGAGCCTCCACCAGCCTCTTTCGCAACAGTTGCGTGGTATGCTGCCTGCAGAATCTCAGGCTATATAACAAGCTATTTACCTTTTTGGTAACAGTGTCTGTGTGCACGGTCCACGAGAGCATAGAATCAAGGGTGATTCTTAACCTTAATATTGTATCTGATAATGGTATGAGTTCACCCTTGATGTGCACGCTTTGATGTCCCGCCCTTAAACTTGTTTATGAGATGGCTTGAACCAATTGCTATGCTTGCCTGGAACGAGAAGTGCGACATCGCAAAAACGACGTCGCTTAGTTTGTATTGTAAAAATAAGATTTGATTAGCGTACTTAGAAATAAATAATTCTTCCAAATACATAAAGTATGGAATATATGTTAAATTATTTTATTGTTATTATTTGTTAATAAAAGTGACAATGTTCGATAGACACTTTTAATGATGGCTTTAATTATTCGTTTTATTATCGTTTTTATAAAATTACTTTTGCAATTGATTACAAATAATGATCAGTATTTAAATTCTTTAATGTATCTGAAAGCACAAAAATTCCTCAGATTTTTCATCCTTCTTAAAATTCTGGGGTTTAAAACTTTACGATTATAAATCCTGCAAAAAATATATATTTATAAGTATAAATAAAATTAATTTTATTAATTAAATAGAGATTATTAATTATCCATAAATTAAAATAAAAAATTTATTAAATACTCACCACTATAAATTTATTTCGTTTATTACATGTTTAAATATAAATAAATGATAATTTTGTAAGTTAAAGGTTAATTTTTTAGGATGTAATTTTTAATAAATTCAGTAAGAAAATAACACACGTTGACAGAAACCTATTTTTAAATAAGCTTCTCAATACATATATTTTTTAATCAATTTATTTATATAAATTTTAAAAATTCTCTTATTTCCATTTAAGTTTCTGTCAATTCAAAATAAAATAAAAATCTACATTTATTATCACTGTTTTTAGTTCATGTACAAAATTGTTTTGTCATTTTATTTTCCTTTATTTTCTTTTTATTTCTCACTCCCGCAGAACATTCACAGTTTTCTTATTACATAGAATCTTTTAGGACACTTCATTTTTATATATCCTATTATTTTAAAGATTGTTATCAAAGTTGAAACTTGAACATGCAAATAATTACTCCACAGCTTATTATATTAGCTGAATACCACATATGAATATAAGCTTCGAATTATTAGAACATAAACATTTTCTGAAAACGATAATTACGACAAATTAGAAATTTATCTTCTTCATAAAATTATTAAACGTTTATAAATTCGTTCGTTCCTTAAACGTTGAAATCTTTTAAAACTCTTAAACACGTAAAATCATTAATTCTAAAATCGAACTAAATTGGGGAGCTAAAGTTCTGCTGCACGTTGTCCCTTTTCCTCTTTACAATTTTTCTTAATTGTATGGTAACGCAGCTGCAACGAGCTGTAACAGTCTTTTCCACAGTCGCTGCAAACGAAGACGTTCCGGTAAATGCCAACTTGGTACTGCCTCGGATGCTGCGTCTCCAGATGGGCGACAAGTAACTGCCTGGTGTCGGGCGAGTAAGAGCAATGCATGCACTTGTGCTCGGGTCTATTGGGGCAGTTCCACTCCTTGTGTCGTTGGAGCGAATGGGCCGTCTTGTACTTTCCTTTGCACCAGTTGCACACCTTCAGCATATTGCTCATGATTTTCGGGGGCTCCGGGGGATGCTTGCAGCAGGCCTTGACGTGCAGGTGGCAGGTTCCGTAAGTCTTGAATTGCCGGCTGCAGTTCTTGCATTGGAACAGCAGCACGGAGAAACAGGTCCTGCAGAGGACGTGCTTCTTCCCGTGGATCTTTGGCGAGAGCTTCTTGCAGCGGCGGCAATACACCAAGAGATTCTCGTTGATTTCTGAAAAGCAGAGGGGAATTGAAAGATAATTGATAGTTTATTCTTTCCTTAAATGTAGTTCTTTTCTCTTTTTATTGCATAGAAAGTTTAAAATTTTGTAATTTTTTTTTGGATTTTTCATTACACTGAAATTTTTAAACTGATTCCAGGTATTTTTTTATTGTAAATTAAATTTTTTGATCTATGCTTTTATTTTAAACAACTTATTAATTTTAAATTACAAATAACCCACCTTTCCATTTTGATTTACGCTCAAGAGGATTTGAATTATCTTCAGTCAGTTCCGTTTCATCCAAATTATTTTTATCGGACTGCTCGTCTTCAAAAGAATGCTCTTCTTTTACAACTGTAATAAATGAATAATCAACTTTTATATTTGATACAATTAAGCCTAAATTAGAATATAAAATATTCTATACTTACGGAACGTTTCAAAATTTACTTGAGCGTATTCAAGATCAGCCTCAACGCCAACAAATTCTATATCTTTAATTAAAAATAAAAGAAATAAAAAGATATTTATTTATTCAATATATGAATAATATCATTTATTTTGGGGTCTAAATAATTCAACAATTTACCTTTTAATGGACGAGCTACAACTTGGCTATCTCTAAGTTCACTTATAGGTTTTATTCTCACAGCCTCCGTAACTAAAAGATAAAAAATATTTACAGATTACAAACTTGTTAAAAGTAGATATCAGTTTAAGGTAAAGCAAAAGCATGCAATTGCCTATAATGTATTTAAAAAAAATGTTGTTTTCATTTTTAAATCTAAAAGTAACTACGCGTGTATGAGCAGTTGTTTTATTAATCAGGTATGATTAATAAAAAGGAATCATATAAGTGACAAATTAAAAGCGTATCAACCACATATATTTTTTTAATTTAAACCTAAAATCAAATGTATTAAAATTTCATAATTTTGCTTATCGGTGCTTGCACTTAAACTTGAATTTCTTGTTTGTTTAAGTCATAAGTATTCCTTGACTGACTTAGTAGTAATATCGATGAAGATGAATGAAAATTAGTGTCAACAAGACTGTAAAATAAATCATTTATTAGTACCATAATATAATTAAAAAATAAATGAAATAGAAAATAATTGCAAGAAACATAAAATATAAAAATATGTAACTTGATCGTGTAAGAAATAATTAAATAAATTTAATATAAATGTAGATGTTAACATTAAAATTTTTATTAATTCCTCATTTACAATTCGTAGATTTCTAAAATATTTTGGAAAATTTCATGTAGAATAAAAGATGTTGTCATTAAACTGGCACAAAGGTATCGCAACTTGTTTTCAAAAATACATTTTTAGTTATAATTCTTTATGCTTAATTATTTAATTCTCTATTACAAGTCCAATATATGTTCAATGATTTTATTTTAAAAATACTTTTCACAAATTGTCTTAAAGTTATAATAAATTACACATTACTCGTTAAATTTTTTAAAATTAAAATTATAATTATTGTATGAAATTATGTAGTAGTAAACATCTAAGTACAAAAAATATTTTATCTTGAGTGAATTAAATTAAAATAACTTAATTTTTAGGCATGTATTATTCAGTAGAAGGTTATAACAATATTGAGAATATTAAAAATTAGAATAGTTTTAGGACATCATTATATCAATACTAAAATACTCTGCGCCCATTGACGAGTTAACTCGTCATGAAATATTACGTGTTTCCCGTATATATTACAGCTATAAAGTACGCAGGAAGGTTAATATAATTTCTTTAATCACACACAACTAATTTTTTTACTTCTATTTGTATCATCATTTAAAAGATCCATCAATTCCAGACTTTGAACAAATTTTAAATTGTTCGAAACGTCGCTCACTCGCCAAACCATTTCAAAATTACTAGTAAATCCATGGAATTTTATAATAATAAGAATAATAATTAATAATTCAAATTATACTCCATTACACTCGCAGTAAACTTCCTGATCGCTGCGTCAGCCTCATTCTTAGGCAAACATTGCTTGATATGTGTCTTGAGGGACATCAGATACTTATACTTCTTGTGGCACCTCGGACAACTGTAAATCATCGAACTGTTTTGCTGTAAATCGTGCTCCGGGTGCCGGTGCTGCATATGTTGCTTGAGGTGGTCAGTCCTCTTGGTCGTGTATTGGCAGAACTTGCACCTGATGTGGGGTGTCTTTCCGCACAGCTTCTGGTGTCTTAGCATGTGCTTGCGGCGCTTGTACTTTCGGCCACACCGGACGCAACTGTGATGTTCGGAATCATCGTCATCGTCCGGATGGAGCATATGAATTGTCTGAATGTGCAGCGTCAAATTGAACTTGGTCAGGGTCTTGTAATTGCATGTGGAACACGAGTACCACATTGGCTGGTTGCACGTCAGCGCGTGATTGCGCGCTCTGTTGAATAAGGTATAGAGACGATCGCATTTGGCGCACTGAAATTTCAGCTCTGTCGTGCAGTCCTGACAACGTGAAACCAGATTATCGGGGTTGGAGTTCTGGTTGGTCGTGCCACAGGTCTCACAGTGCACCTTAAGTAGCTCAGAGATGGTTCCTATTTGGAGAGAAAGAGAACTGTCATTTGAATTGCCGATGGGGAATATACTTTCGAACATTTTTAGTTTATTTACCTTCTTTGGCAGCAGCGTCGACCAATTCGTTTTGAAAGAAATTGTCCAAAGTTTCTTCTCCGTCATTTAGAGTTTCTATAAATTAGAATAAATATTAGTCAAATATTTATTAAACGTTTCTTACAAGGAATATTTAAACAATTTTTTACCCCAATTGTTATCGTATACTACGGATTCATCGGACTCAACAATAATTTCTTCTTTTATGAGCTCAAGATTTATTGTTTTGCTTTCGTTAACAGTCTCTGCAACATTAAAAATAAATTTTGAGTTACTTGTTCAAAAATAAACTGTAAAAAAAATTATTCAAATCAATGACTAACCTTCGGATCTTTGTACCGCAGAACGACTTAGATGCGCACTTAAAGCCTGCCTAGTGTGAATCTGTATTCCTAGAATAACATATAGACAGTAAGTAACTTAAAGAAATCTGACTTAAACTTAAGAGATTATTTATGATTTTAATGAAACATGCATATAACTCTGAAAATGCTAAATATTCAATCATTGCTCGACATGTGTCAAAACTGCAATCTGGATTCAAAATTAATAACCATTTTTAATTCTCCTTCCATAAGTATGAAAAAAAATTTAAATTCACGCGTTTGAGCAACAAAATAAAAACCCAAGGCAAGGGCAACTAAACATTGTATAATAAAAACTGCATGCATTAAATAATACAAACCACGTATTCGTAAAATTAATGATTATCAATGATACATGAAACGATAAATGAAAATTGTAAAAATAAATTAACTGTTGAAGAACCTGTAATTAATTGTATAACATAAAATATTTTATACGTTAAAAGAATTTTAAACGTAGTAAGAGTGGCTTCACTAAAAAAAATGTGCTTTATTTATTAAAATATTATTTATTTGGTATCAAAGACGACATACGTTTCTATCGCATTTAATATTATGTAATCTATGAATTTTTAAACATACATTTTTTTATAACAATTGGATGCTTATCTATTTTCTTTTTTACAAATATAATTACAATTTCTTAAGATAACTTAAAGGTATAGACACTTATTTATATTTTTTCAATATTTTCATTTATAACTATTGTTAATTAATTCTTACATTAATAAAATTGTTCATCTTTTATAGGTGTTTTAAAATCATAATGTACGTAATAGAAAGTATTAAAAATGTACTTAAAATAACTTCTGGATTATTCTTATTTTAATCGTCTTCGTCATTATTATGCAATTTAAATGTGTTAAATGTATACATATATTTATCCTTAGCCATTTTGTATTTGAATGAAATCATTTTATAATTTATATTTTCTATTTATATGAAAATTTTATCTTTTACTTATAGAAGCCAAAAGAAGTTCAAATCTCTGAGAATACATAGGTAAAAAATGTACAAGATTCAGTCTTAAATTTTTTTTAGAATTTGGCATTTTGCTCAAAAAGGTTTACTGTTTGAGAGTAAAAAACACATTCTTTTCGAGAACCGTAAATTATTAAATAACAAAAATTAATTGATTGTTACGTCCTAAAACGTATCTTTTTATTTTTTTCTTAAATATTTAATAAACTAAACGTAACATGATCAATAAAAACATAGTACTTTACATCAATTACATCTGGTTTTAGACAAATCTGACAAAATTAAAACATTTTTTTCTTAATTATTTGATCTACCACATGGATTTATCTACATACAGTTACATATTTAAATAAATTAGTAATTAAAATTTACATCTTCCATAATTTTTTTAACCTTGCCAGGTTCAGTACTTCTTCTCTCATATATATTCGGCGAAGTTCTTTAGACTACGTTTGGCTTCGAAAAGTGGAAAATTATTATAACTTTCAAACAAAAAAGTGACACAAATATTTAGATCAATTGTATCTTCCTATCAAATTAAAGGATAAAATCTAAAGTAATAAACTATTGTTTGACGCAATAAATTAATTCTTTTTTATTCATTCTTGTCAATAGTGATTTAAATATAAACCATTACAATTTATAATGGAATTTAAAAATTTTAGTTGTCAAACATCAATTAAAATATATCTTCTTAGATAACCCAAAACCGTATTCTTAACTGTCTTAAATACTTTAATTTTTCAGTCCGACATAAAATAATTCTTTTTTGTCCAACACAATCATGTCTCAATAATAAAAGCAAAATATTGCACACTTAATCATAGAAACTGCATTGATTGAAGTGCATTACAAAGAGGTCAATTTTCTTCTTAGAGATACAAATCAAGAACGAATTTTTAAATTAATAAAATAATATTTGTTAAGCTCGATCTTGTACAATTTCTTCATGCCTAATCTTCAATTTTCGGTTTAGTGTCCTCAATTTTAATGACACAACTCTGCACATGCCTATCGTATCTGATTTGTGTCTTGTACTTGTTGCCGCAATTCGGGCACTTTCTAGGCCGAATTCTTCTAACAAACTTAACCCTTTTAATTGTGTTACGCCGATCGCGACTGAGAAACATTTGGCTGCTGGATTTCTGTCCATGACGACTTTCAATGTGGCCTACTAATCGGTACTTTCGTGGTGTTTTATACTCGCAATACAAACACCGGAAAGTCTGAGGGTTCACGCATTCGCCCTGAACATGTCGCAGAGCCGATTGGAACGCCGTGTAAGTTTTTACGTTGCAACGGGCACACTGAAAAATCAGCGGATCTTTGCACGAGGGGCAGTTGTGAAATCGAGAGTGATAATTTCGAGTACGCGGATAGGACTTGTTGCAGGGCTTACAGTAAAGGTTGATGTATTGAACTGTAATAAAAATAATTATGCTGATATTAATAGAGTGAAGATAGATTTTAGTTTTTGTTTGAAATTAATCGAGAGCAAATTATTAAATATTTAAATTATTAGTATAAAACTTAATATAATTTCTTTTATGCAGTATGTAATAACTAGTGAAAATTCAAATTATGAATGAATAAAATAAACAATAACAATAAATAGTTATGCATATTTGCACAATAAAAAATGTGGAATGTAAGCTTATACCTACTATGATAATTCCATTATTTGAAGTTCAAAATATTTTAAAATCAATATTAACAATATTTTAGCGATTGATATATAATATAAAATGTAAAATTGTTATTTACCTATTTTGCCATTTTTTTTCCTACTTAGTGTTTCATCTTCACAATCATCCTCATCCGGGTTGTATTCTTCATCGCTCGATTTATCCTCTACATCCTCTACATTCTCTACTTTCTCTACATTCTCTGTAGATAATAGTAAAGGTTATTAAATAATTATTGTATTGCTAATGCATTGAGAAAAGGATATTACAAATTGGTATTTGAATATCACTTTTTCAGTCATATGAAAACTCAAAACATATAATTTACCTGAACCCGCAAAATTTAATCCAAAAGGTACCAATTCAGAATCTGAATAAGAATTATTTAAATTCGATTCATCTTCATCATCAGTTTCGTTGTAATTGAGATATTTAGATTGACTTGGATCTTCATCTAAAAAAAAGGAGTTTGATTACATTTCCATAATATATTTTTAATTTCATACATATTTCGGCTTAACTTTGTTTAACTATTGAATGAAAATTGCTTTTACCTGGATAATGACAAGAAGTATATTCCTTTGGTCTCAGAGATCTTATTTCACGGATTTTTAAGAATGGTTTCGTTTCTATTTGATAACCTGTAAAAATGATTTCATGTAGAATATTTAACAAGAGCTTTTTTAAAGGTTTGTTTAGATACTAATAGTATTAAAAATTAAAGCAGGTTAGATTTAATATTAGGCTGCAAGTGTTAGTATAAGAAGTTGCAAAATAAAGCAGCAAGAACAGAAAAGTTTAAACTAAAGAAAATTAAAACAAATGATTTTGTTTTATCTATATTTATTGATTTGTACAATTTTTAAAGCAAAGCGGTTGATACAAGAAATTATTATGAAATAAAAAATCTAAGTATTATAATAAAATTGTTAAAGGTATTCAACTTGATTGTTTGTTATGGATATCTTTAAATTTTAATCAAAAATCGTCTTCTTAAAAACAAGGAATTTCTTGGTAATACAACTTTAAACGGACGAAAGGTATTGCTACCTGGAATAGAAAAAGAGGTATTAGAATTTAAAATGTAAAACTAATAATAAATCTTACTTGTATTCTCACACACACAAAAGTTTTATCTGGAAACAAAACGATTATGAAATAATTTCAAATGATATTAATTTACTATAAACATCAATAATAAATAATCAAACATATATTAAGTACAGTTATAAATAATGAAGAACAAAGGACCTTAAGTTTATTACTTATAATATATTTAAATAAATAAAACATAAAATTACAGTTAGGGTTATAAACAATAATTATTAATAACTGCGTAGTATTTCTAATAAAAATTTCAAATAAAATATTAATTTTTTCTAATAATATTAGCATGCAAAAATTAAAAAATAAACACTAAATTACAATTAAAATTTTCAAAAATATTCATGTTGATTAACAATGAATTAAAATAAATATAAAATTTTAAATAAAATAAATTACTCTGACTGTTAACGAAATTACCGTAGAGCAATCATAAATTAAAATTAAGCTTGTCAATCACACTCAAATGATATTCGCGTTGTTTAACAAGCGTTGTTTAAAAAAATAAAATCTTTTATAACGATTAATACTCGCATCAAGCAATATTGCCAAATTCATAAAAATAGATATATAAGCTTTAAGAATCTCGTGACTCAAAAACATAACTCGATGCATTTTTTATGTCGACATTGCTTATCGTTGAATTCAAT
Organism: Ormyrus rosae; assembly: GCA_035047165.1. Classification (NCBI taxonomy): domain Eukaryota; kingdom Metazoa; phylum Arthropoda; class Insecta; order Hymenoptera; family Ormyridae; genus Ormyrus; species Ormyrus rosae. The sequence continues at coordinate 10,020 of JAWWML010039199.1, forward strand.
GCAATGCAAGACCCTCTGGGTTCATTCAATTGTAAAATACAGCCGGTTATAAAATCGTAAAAATAAACCAAATCCGATGAAAAGGGCACGTCAAAACAGTAGTGCATCTTTAACATGACATCAAAGGCTTCCATTGCGTTGTCACCGATCCTGATTAAATTACTGTCGGCCCTAATGTAAAAGTCGCCTTTTCTATAGTAATCTTTCATGAAGCAAACCAAATATGGACTCTTATTAGAACGAACATTTCGCAGAAATACTTCATCTGTTGCCTAAAAACGATAATAACATGTTGAGTAATTCAATTATACTTACAATAGTATATTGTGCAACAAGTGCGGGAAGTTTGCAGCACGAGCCGAAGGCGAGTGCATGTTAGCTGTAGTCGAGTGTTGCAAATGTCACACGAGTGGAATAGCTTCCCGCACGTGTAACACATGATATTTTTTTTAACAAATGCACGAAAATGGTACTTTTGAGTGCTTAGAATAGAATATAAAAGATCAATTTTTTTGTTTTTATGCATTTATTTATTTTTATTATTATTGAAGTTTCGGTTTTCTTTGAAAGATTAGTCGTTTTTATATTTAGGTAATTTTTTTTCTAACAGTTGGCACTTCCTCCGTGAATGTCAATAGAGACACAACTCCTGCAAGCAAGAATAGGTTAAGTCAAAATCAAGCACAAAGAGCTTGTGAAAACTTAATTCCACCAAAATCATCGAAAAAATATTTAACGACGTATAAACAATTTGACATGTAGCGAAAAGAAAACAGGATACTAGTCTTGTCAGAAAATGTGTTTTTGGCCTATTTTGAAGAACTTTCTAAAAAAATGGCGCCGTCGACACTTTGGGCTCGATATTCTATGCTTAAAAGTAATTTGATTATAAAAGGAAAAGTAAATATCGGAAAGTTCAGTCAATTAAGTGTTTTTTTAAAAAGGAAGTCTGATGGATTTGTAAATAAAAAATCTAAAACATTAACCCACGAAGATGTTAAGAAGTTTTTGGAAGAAGCGCCCAACAAAGAATTTCTCGTTGCTAAAGTAAATAAATAATTTCAATTATTATATTACATTGATAAAAATATTATTTTAATTATTATATTATATTGATAAAATGTATATAATTTCGTTACTTTTTTGATAACTATTTTGTATGTACAAATAATAAAATTGTACTTTAATATTCCATTGAATTTCATTTTTAATAATTTTTCTTAAAAATTACTTTTAAAAGCAAAAAAAGTTGAAAAAAGCAAAAAAATAAAACACTAAAAAAGTCGTAAAAAAGCCGTACGGGAATGGGAACGCTTTCCCGCACACGTGAGGAATTTTGAGTTTCCCTCACGGAAAACAAGCACGAGAATGTAGCATTTTCGTGTATGTGTTAACAAAAATAGTACATTCATAAGAAAACTCACTCTGATGTACTGAATCAAACTATCATTTGGTATGTCTTTGTTAAATGGTTTATACGGCTTAAATGGTAAGAATAAATCCTATTAAATAAAAGAGTAGTGAATGGTTAATCGTTACATATTTAAAACCACTCTTATCAAAATATTTTTGAAACGAATGAACTTACACTTTGTCTTTCTTTGTCTTTCCTTTTGTGATAGTTAGGAATCGGAAGTAATTCTGGCAAAATTAATAGTGCCTTCAAATGACCTATAATATGTATAAAATCAATTTAAAAAAAAATACATTATGTCTTTAATCTTCCTCAGTCAATTAGTAATAAAATACTTACGATCTTCTATATCATGAACGGCTTGTAAAAGTTGAGGTTTTGTAGTTGCGCAATATTGTAAAATTCTGATAGAATAAAACGAAGTAAATCTATTTAAGAATATGTCGTGGTTGGGATATTCAGCTAAAAATTCTTTCCGTATCTAAAAAAAAAAATAACGATAACAATCATAATTGTCCAAATGGAACGTAGAATTCAACTTTAATTCATAAATTGTCTTACCAGTTCACCATTGAATGCAGTAAATTTAGGATATAAAGTAAGTATTACATCAATTGGTATTCGTTCAAGCGCAGTCTTTATTTGTCTCTGTCGATTAGGTCTAGTTTCATCACTAAGTTTCATTATTTTACTTCTATTTTCTTCAGACGACAGTAACGAAGTTAATTCGGAAACCTAAAATATCATTTACACAATATTAGTAACAGATTTTTTTTTATTTTTAACACATTTACATTTCTTTTAATTCATTCACTTACTTTTGCTTTGAATACTTCTTCGTCTAGTAAATTTTCCATAATTGCAATTTTAGCGGGTATTTTGTGAGATATAGACGTTCTTCTTTCTTTAGAAGGTCCTCGGTTCCTCTTTTGAGTATTTAGTTTTAAACGAAGAGTTTTTAATCTAAATTCTATAAAGCCTTTGTTTGTTTTTGGTTCGAAAAAATGTTCCTGCATCATAAAAGTATATTAGTATATATATACCGCCACAAAATTTTTTTTTAATAAATAATACTTACATGACCCCCGCTTGCAGAACGCAGTTTTGGAAAAGCACTAATTACATCTTTTGCTAGTTGGTTCTTCAACTGACACGATGGATATCTATTACAAGAAATAAATATAAGATGGTTTTCAATGAGAAAAATCAACAGGAACACATCATTTAAATTTTTTACTTACAAGTTACCACAATTGTACTGCACCATTCCCTCAACAATTATTCTGACCAGAGCTCGCCGATCAGCTGGTTCTACTACACCGCTATCCAAAACTTTTTCTAAAGGGCACTGCCTATAATTGTTCTTATCATAATGTTGAACCCATTCTCTGACGTTCATCATAGGGTAACCCTTAAAAAAATCAGCGATTATTTTAAAATTTCTATCTAAAAAAACAGCAATTATTCAATTACATACCTGGCTATAAGCAGTTACAATATCATGATTAATTTCTGAATTTGATGGTGGTAAGTTAATTGCCAAATCTAATCCGTTATTATCTTGAACAATATAATCTGATTCGCTTGACTGTAAATCATAAAGGCTTTTTCGTTAATAAAAAAAATAGAAGCAGTCGAAAGAATCGCTGAAATAACAATTAATTTGAATTAGTTACTATACTTAATGTTGTTCAACCTACGTATCTACGTGCAGAATTTGTAGACGATGCCCTCTTTTTTCTGTGCCTAATTGCGTCAGTCTCTGTAAATCCTGTTATTTCGTATCCTAAAATTAATTTTAATCAATTAAATCCTTGCTTTAAATACATATAATAAAACTGTAGACAATAGTATGAACATATTTTACATTGTCACAATATTGAAAGGAAATGAACTCATTATGAGAAATAGAAATCATACAAAAAATTGTTCCTTTTACCAAACAAAAATTTTCGATTTGAATATACAAGTACGCCTGAGAATTTCACTATTCAATGACACAAATATCTGACATTAAATTTCTTGATAAACATTAAAAAAACATCATCTTCATTCCAATAACTTACATATAATACAAAAATGGGATTTATGTTAATTGTACGAATTTTTTAACAAAAAATTAGTAATTAATTATACTAAAATTAATAAATAAACGTAATCATGAGGTTTTTAGTTATTAATTTTTTTTACTTCACTTTATTATTATCTTTAGACATCTTCTTTTACATAAGATTAATAAGTGTAAATTTTTAAATCATCTTTATGAAATTTATTTGATTGTAAATTAGTAACAAAGAATACGAATAACAAAATTGAAAAATAAGATATTAAATGCTAACATTTATTGTATATAAGTATTAGAATCTATGTTATCTATAAATATAAGTACTTCATTTGAATATAAATAAATGTAATATAAATGAATATTTATCTAAATCTATGTAATGCTACATATTTTATTTATATATGATATAAGTTTAAGATCCTAAAAATAAATTCTAAATTTCTAATCATTTAACATCTAAATCATGATAAGATCTAAATCTTAACACGGTCAAACGTATTCTACTCGGTGTATCTTTTAGGCAAATTACTCTTCCTCTTCAAAGCAAATCTTCCTTTCTGATTCTTAGCCGAATCCTCAAGTTTCGGGGTGGGAAGATCCTCAAGTTTTGGTTTAACATCTTCCTTAACTTTCGATTTAGTCTCCTCCTTATGTTTCTCTTTAACATGATTCATCAATTTCTGCTCTTGTCTAGTCCAATACCCGCAGTGCTCGCACTTCCATTTCTCTTCTTGGCAAATCTTTCGATGTCGGTAATAGTTGGAGTGATGCTTGAACTTCTTCTGGCAGCTCTCGCAAGAATGATATTCAAGTGCCTCCGGATCTGTGTGCTTATTTCTAATATGCATCTGAAGGTAAATAGGCTTAGAGAATTTGCGAGGGCAACGGTCGCAGGTGAAGTTCTTCGCGCCGCAGTATTTCTGGTGGTACAACATGTGGGAGCGGTGCTTGTACTTCTTGCCGCACTTTAAGCACTCCTGCTCCTTGCCTAGCTCCGAGTGCTTGCACCTGACGTGTACCTGCAGGCTTGCCTTGCGCGCCGTCTTGTAGTCGCAGTGGGCGCAGTAGTATTTGGGCTCTTTGCCGCAGAGATGACGAAGATGGGCGCGTAACGACTTGATCCTTTGATAGCGTTTTTGGCAACGGGCGCATGCGTAAACTACGTTTGACTCGCACGTTTCGCAGCGGACGTCTTTATTCCAGGTTATGAGCTTTGTGCTTTTGTCGCATTTAGAGCAGTAGATCATTTCAAAGGTGGATTCTGAAATAGGTACGTATTTTAATTGTAAATTATTTACTTGTAGGATGTTTGTAAAGATTAAGTGTTCTTGCTTTAACACTTAATCGTTAAAAACAACGTTAAAAATTACCTGCGATATGCAACGCATCATAGTCTTCATTAAGATCGTCTTCATTAAGATCGGAACAATCGGTTGAATATGCAGCATCTTCCTTAAAATAATGTACTTCACGAACAGTGCTTGTATTTTCATCTATAAAAATATTCTAGAATTAGTGAAACTTTATGTTGATAAGTGAAGAGGTTCATAATAATTTTCAAATTAAAACTAACCGATGATTATTTCTTTGATTTCTTCACCCGTTTCAGCTGTTTTATTATCAGTTTTTCCACGTGTTCTTACAAACCTTTTGACTTTTTTTTTGCCTTTATCTGTAATCAAAGATTTAAAATGTAGAGTAAAATTTTAAAAGTAATCATGTCGCTTTTGATTCAGTGCTAATAAAGCCTGGGTGATAAACATGGTGGGAAAGGATCTGATATTCGAGCTTTCATACATAAAAAGCAGTCAGGAATATTAAATTGCCCATACATACAAACATAAATCAATTATTATAAAACAATAATAATGCTTTCATTATACTTATTACTAATTAATTTAGTGCATCATGATAAAACTATAAAATTAATTAGTGTTTAAATACATTACAGGATATATTGGGGTAGAAATTAAAAATGCAAAAAATCTATTTATAAATAAAAATAAATCAAACATTATTGATTTCCATTTTTAATCTTTATTAAATCTTTAAAACTTTCAAATAATATTTGATATTTTATATGCTTCGTTTTCAAAATGATTGGATTAGAACGTAGAAGTGAAAAAATGATATTTCCAATTGATTCCAGTTTCGATCAAAGACTCAAATTATTTATTATTGTATACAAAGCCTTTTTAATCATATTGAAAATCAAATATTTTCCAATTCGTATATTATGCACCTAAAAATAAAAATAATTAGTGTTAGATAAAGCGAAAAAATAAAACAAATATCAAATATATGTATGATCAACTATGCAAAATAAAAGAAATTAAGATGGGGGATTAAATAACATACAACCATATATTTTATTCTTATTTATTCACTTCAGTTACAAATTGTACAAAACTTTTCTGTATAAATGCTTGGATTAAATATTTGTAATATCATTTACAGTGATGAAAGTGACTGTTAAACTTTTTTACTCAAAAAAAAAATCTAATATAAAAAAGGCTTATAAATCTATACAGTAGAAAGCATGTCTCAAGAATATATATATGATTAAAATAATACAATTACATCCTATAATATATAAATGCATCTATAAAAATTATTGAGTAGCACTTAAACTAATAAATATGCGATGATAGTCACAAGTCACAGGATATCTGCTGCATTCTGTTGTCTTTGTAAACTGAAAAAGAAGAAACAAGGCAGGTTTTTTGTTTCCATTTTTTCCGTTTACAAAGACTTCAACGGAAATCTTTATAAAAACTGTGTAGCTCTTTCACAAACAAAAACTATTACTAGGACTATTAAAAAAATCGTAAATGCATAATTGTCATATGTACTTTACATGGCGCGGCGATAAAAAAATAATCTCATTGAGTAGATTAATTAAAAACGTAAAACAATATGTATAAACATCTACTGCAGTCTATTGATCTTGAGTAAGGAACGTAAAATAGGAAGAAGCAAAAATCACATATTTACGTTCTTTGAGAAGCTGTTGGGAACTGTTGCAATTAAATAAAATGGTAATGGCAAGTAATGCGAGGGGAGGTGAAAAAGTTGTAGGAACTAAAAAATACGTCTATTTTGCTGGGTTTGTATATTCCTTAAAATATAAGACTTCAGCTTCATAGCAAAAAATGCATACTTAGTATCAAAATCTCGAAATACTAGTTTCTTCGAAATAAACATAGTAGAATCAAGTTGATATTTAACTTAAAAGATCAAAGTAAGTCAAGGTTATTTTATATTTATAAAAAAAAGACTATAAATAAATTCACAGTTTTTATAAAGATTAAGGAACGGTGGATTATCTTTGTTTACAGTTTTGTCTGAATATATACTTTGAAAATATTTTCTATACTATATACTGTTGTACAATCGTTATGCAACACTTTAACGAATGAGACGTTCAATAATCTTTTTCAAATAAAAGATCGTTCTCTGTCAATCTGTTGAAGTAGATTGATAAAATGCAATATCAATTTTTATTGAGAGGAAGAATCGTCTCTTTTGTTAGTGTGTTGAGTCACTGGGAAGAGTTGCAATATTTCACTTGTCAAAAATATCGGGAATTTGATCGTTTCTAAACTTTGTCATAATTCAACTTTTGTACGTGAATAAGAGTGGCTTTAACCTCATTACACTATTTTATTAAAATAAGTTTTTAATTTTAACTTTTTAATTTTAACTTTTATATATTTTATCGAATGATTAGCGTAATTTTAATCATAATTTTAAGGCACTTACCATAATAGAAAAGTTAATTTTTTAGGTGCTTATCAAACTTCACGTAGTATAAAATATTACATAAATTCTAGAATAAATGGTTTAGTTTAGTGAAATAAAAAGAATGTATTTCCCTTTTTCAAAACTGGACCATTTGCACATTTTTTTAGTCATTAGAAGACTCTATAGAATTTCTTTTGTTATCACAGTTGATATCTCTCTGCAAATCGTTTCTATGTGTAAAAATATTAAGCTTTTGTACGATATTGTTTAAAAATTTGTCAAACTTGAAACCAATATTCAGAGTATGAAAGTAAAGCCAATTATACGCAATTACGCAAAATTCAATTCCTATTATAAATTGAATGAAAAAAAGCAGAGATTAAGAGCAAAGCGCAAAGAATTTGTCTTATTAAATAATGTTTAAAATTTTAAATGTATCACTTTTAGAGTTACCGCTTTTAAACGATCTTAAGTTTTATGATTAAAAAAAAATATTAAATTAAGTAGCTATGACTACGACACTGAATAAAGCATTAACATCTTGTAAGCAAGAAGTTGGACCCAAATACAAAATGCTTTTAAAAGTAAAAAATAAACAATACAAAAATTTTTTACTTTTGTACTTTAAACGCGTTTTCAACCTCACCCTTAAAGAACTAAAAAGATTGATTCTTAAGCTCTATTTTCAATTATTCACTTTTTTTTTAAATTTCATCACGGAAGTATATCGCAGAAATGTGTTTTCTATCATTTTAAAATATATCGCAGAAATGTAGTTTCCATTTTAAAATATATATCGTAGAAATGCCGTTTTTAATTATTTCGATTCAAAATAAGTCGCATAAATATTTTTTCGACAATTCTCTTATATTTTATATTAACTTAAAGCTGTATTATAAAAGGTCTTGCCCATTTTCAACGGAAAAGTAAAAAAAAATAAACAATTCATTCGCTATAGATAATTTCCAAAAAAAAATAGCAAGAATAATATTTCGTTTCGAATCGTCGTTTTCAAATAAAATCGCAAAAGCGCAGCTTTTGTCCAAGAAGTATAATAAAGTTTTTGGCATTTTTCATAGTTCTCCAAAACAATTTCAAATATATAAAATATTATATAAATGTATAACATAAAAAAGATCTCCCAAAGTTTATTAAATTTTTTTTGTTTAGGCATATATATTAAAAAAAAATCTTTACGACATGATTTTTGTTGTAAACTTAAAGCTAATCCGCGGCACGATAATAAAAAGTAATCAATGCATTTTTATTTATTTAAAAAATCAATCGATTTCAGATAAATGAGCTGCACTAGACTCGAATGTTTTCAAAAAAATATTCTGGATCCTTCCTACTTTCATATTTCATTATCAATTTTTAAAAATCTTTTTAAATTCTCTGAGTTTCTCATATTAGGAATGTATTGGCATGTAACATTCACTATATTCGAGAAAAGTTTCACCTAAAGCATTTGAATAATCTTAAAGTTAAAATCCTAATAAATAATCGATTTCATTTCGATTCAACGCGATGTTAAAATGAACTTTCAGAATTAAAGATTTAAAAAAAAACTGACTAAAAATATGTAGAATTACGTGGTCTTTTCGAGCCTTGTTAATTTACAAAGCTTTACAGACTTCTTTAGGATCTTAATTTCTTAACGTAACTAAGTATACATATTAAAAAACTAAAAGGCGACGTAAAAGATAATACGTCAATGAATTTCAAAGCTCATAAAGTTGGGATCTCATTTATTTTAATTACGCGTTACGCGTATATTTTTAAGAGCTTACTTTCGCACAGAATGATCCAATTTCTTAAGTAAGAAACTAACTTTTTTAACGCTAAGTAAAGACAAAGAAATTATAAATCAAACTGATGACACTAGAAAGATGTTAAATTAGGAAATGGTCTGTCTACTCACTGCCAATTAGATAAGATTAGGTAAATCAATACCGTCCGAATTATTTCCTCAATCTCATCGTTTCTCCCTTGAAGAAGAAACGTGAGTACCTACCAAGACTCTTATTACCCTTTAGAGGACCGCTGTAAAGGTTAAACCTTCCCAATTCACCAGCGAAACTACTAAAACTTTTCTCGAAGCTCAGAGCCCAATACACCCCCTCCTCACCAGAGCTCCTCCAGACCAATACTAGCGTTGAATCTTATCCTTGTGCACGCGCTCAATGTGTCTGGCTACGTGCATCTTCTGCTTGGCGCGGTACGAGCAGTGCGGACACTGGAACTGAGGTTCCTTTCCGCACTCCCACTTCTTGTGGTTCCTCAGGCTGCTCTTCAACTTGTAGGTGCGACTGCAGTCCTGGCAAGTGAAGTTGTTGGAGTCCTGGCTGCCATTGCTGTCCTTGTCATAGCTGCTGCGCCAGACCACTGATGGCACACACCAAGAGCCCCAGACCGAACGGCGAAGATCTGCCAGACTCAGGTTCTCCGCTGGAACAGAGAAAGCAAAGAGGTTAGGCGCTTTCTAGTTCCAGGAGCGGGTTTCTTTTTCAAGCGGGTGGACTTGGAGCTGGAATTTTACAGTCAGATGAGCAGGTTTTTAGATGCCAATCGAGAGATGCTTTTACTATTAGAGAGTAATCTCATGCTTTAAAAGGTGAACAGTTGGAGCTTAGTATGAATTGAGATACCTTTTACTGGAGGAGTAAATGAAAATTTAAATTTTACTGAACTAAGCAATAGAAAATTCTTTTTCTGTCCTCCGGCCGGAAAGCGCCAACTTTTTGGCCGCTGCGTGAAAATAAGTTGCCGCTTTCCGGCGACGTCGAACAGAAAAATAGTATACACACCTTGGTCAGTAAAAAAGAAAGCCTCAAATCACATGTTTGTCATCCTCGGTTTTGCCTCGGCTGACAATTAAATGTGATCTTAGATATTTCTTATTTTACTGCCCTAGGTGCGTAATATACTATTGGAATGTATTACTTAATTAACAAGATTGTTGATGCATTTTTAAGAACGGGATAGATTTTGTTTGTGAAAGGCAATATAAGTTAATTACGGACAGTAAATACTTGATAAAAGAATGTCATTAAAAATAAAAATTAGTTAAGATTGGAAAGAAATTTTTTTGTTTGATTGCATTCTTGCTACTTATAAATGAATACATTGTTGACGATTTGTGCGAATACAAAATCTTGTTACAACTGTAAACTCAATAATTACACTTTATTTAAATCAAAATAAAAAAATCATTCAAAAAATTTCTTCTACGAAATTAACAATGCAGAAAATGTTTAGTTTTAGATTTATAGTTTTAAGCAAGCCTCTACCAATGCATATCTAAAAATATTTTTATTCCTGAAATATAGAAGGATATTTGTATAGAAACAAAACATTTTTTTTTATTAAATCCTGAAAACAAAAGTCTTTCTTTTAAATACAACTTATTAATAATAATAAAATAAACTGATGAAAATTTAATAAAAAAATATATATATATATATATGAAATTGTTATAAATATTAATATGTACTTTACAATATATTTTTATTTTATTAAAAAATAAAAAATAAAATTTTTTATTACTAATTTATTTGTGATAACAAATTAATTTTTTTTATAAAACCAGAAATTAAATACATAAAAAAAATCCGTTTGTAGTCTTCTCTAGAGTATTTATTAGACATCACAAGTTATGTTTTCCCTGCAGCACCTAAAAAACGATAATTCATGTTAATAAGATGATCAGATAAATATATTTTCGTGAGACTGTTTGATTTAAAATTTTGCTTATAAAAAGGAAGGTTTCATTAATAACAAAAATATGTTGTACGTTTTATAAAATCATTTAATAATTAAGTACATTGTACACAGTAAAAATAAATAAAAAAGGTTTAAAACGTTTCCACAGTTCATAAGGTACACTAAGCCCTAATAATAACTTAATTGTTGATTACAAAATACCTTGTAACAAAACCATTCACCCGCAACATCTATGTAAATATTACTACAATGTTAAAAATTGTATTCTACAGTAATTCTAGTCTGTGGTACATTTATTATTATAGATTACTTAAATAAAAAATGGTCCCTGCGTTACACTTAAGTACTAAGGTGACACTGTAAATAGGAATGTTTAAATCGGAGAATTAGTCTTTCTAAAAAATATGATAGCATACTGATACCAAATAGTATTTCTTGCAATATTGATATATAAAAATAACGTAGCACAAATAAATATTTTTATTAAGTTAAAAAGTATTTTTATAAAATATCTTAATCTTCTCCATTTGCTCGTAATACTTAATACATTATACTTATCAAGAGTTCGATGTGTGCTATGAGCTTAAAGGTACGCAATTCCATTTAAATTATACCCTGATGTTGAAAAATGAGGAAGCAAAAATTGGAGCAGCAGTGCATCTGCCCCTGCCATTGATAGCTTAACCCCTTCAGGCGCACTGGGACATATATGTCCCACTTACTTTCCTGTTGTTTTTAAGGTATATTTCGGAAAATAAAGCTCTGGGAATGAAAATTTTTTATTTATGAGACCCAAGGCTAGTTACATCGTAGTCATTTTTGCAACTACAAATCATTTTGCAGTTGTTATAAGCAACTGAATTTGAAAAAAGGTTTTTTTTTTTGAAAATAATTCGTGCCTGAAAGGATTAAGTAGATCAAGGTCATGTATGATCCCACAATTTCATTTGCGCCGCGTAGTACGTAATAATACCGCCGCTAGTCAGCCGCTGTTAGTCTAGCTCCTTTGGGAACGTAAGTAAGTACCGCGTGCATTGTCAAAGAAAGATACCTTCATCTGGAGTGTCGGACTCAGCTCATAAGTACACTCCAGCTGGAGCACAAGCTGCTGTTCATGAAAACTCGATTTTCAAGGCACAATTTTCGAGAAGTGAGTAACACTTATCATAAATTGATTTTTTTTATTTCAATATAAAAATTAGAATTTTTTTCACCGACAATTTTCGTAATCTTTTGTTTTTCTAATATATCGCTGTATTTCATATAACTCCGTTCCATAACTAATAAACCAATCCCCAATTCTTATTAAAACTACTAATAATAATAAAATAAATGCATAGTTTATATTCGCTCATATTCCGCGAATGATTGATTAATTTTATCTTCATTTTCAATATTTTTCGCAAATTTAACTGTTATACAATTATATAAACATTAAGTATAATTAAAAAAATTTTTAATTTAATTTCGTAGTAACAAAAGGTAAGTACAATGTCTTGATATTCATATCTTACAATATTTCCTAACTTCTGGAATGATTTTTTTAATAACAGGATTTAATCCATGTTATTTTCGTTAAAACTTGAACTTCCAAATCATCAAAATTAATAATAAAATTTTGGAAAGTCTATTTAGTTCTTTAACTTATAGGAATACCCACTTCAATCTTTTAATATGATATATAGAAAATTACAAAAACCGTGTATATAAATAGTATATTTAAATAGCTGGAATATTGAAAGAGTATTACTCCATTTTCAGTTCTGAAATTCTGCTTTCTTAATTGATATAAAACTTAAGTCTTAATGTTACACTCTTTACAATTCATTCATTATAGATAATTTCCAAAAAGTAGCAATTCGAATCGTCGTTTTCAAATAAAACAATAAAAGCGCAGCTTTTGCCCAAGAAGTACAATAAAGTTTTTGGCATCTTTTATAGTTCTTCAAAACAATTTCAAACATATAAAATATTATATATGTATAAATATAAAAAAGAATGTTTTCAAAAAAATATTCTGTATCCTTTCTGCTTTCGTATTTCATTATCAATTTTTAAAACTTTTTAAATTCTCTGAGTTTTTCATATTAGGAATGTATTGGCATGCAACATTCACTATATTCGAGAAAAGTTTCTCCTAAAGCGTTTTAATAATCTTAAAGTTAAAATCCTAATAAATAATCGATTTCATTTCGATTCAACGCGATGTTAAAATGAACTTTCAGAATTAAAGATTTAAAAAAAAACTGACTAAAAATATGTAGAATTACGTGGTCTTTTCGAGCCTTGTTAATTTACAAAGCTTTACAGACTTCTTTAGGATCTTAATTTCTTAACGTAACTAAGTATACAAATTACAAAACTAAAGAGCAATGTAAAACACAATGCGCAAAACATAATCCGTCGCATTTAAAGGGCTGATGTTCAAAATCTGTACGTTGAAAAGATGTAGAAACAACAGTGCTTACTATATCTTAAAAAAAAATTAGGAAGTCAGTTTTTTTTTCATTTAATTCATATTACGGGGTTCATCTTACAAAGTGAATCCCTGGTGGGAAGGTTCAAGATTTTTAAGCCAATCTTAAAAGACATGCCTATCTGATTTCTTACAATATGATTAACCAAGAATTACCGAATAAGCTGATTTATATATTGTTCAAATATATTCATCAGTATTTACCGTCAAAATTCTACCAGGAATAATACACTTTATTTAACTATTAATAAATAAATATCAAGTCAATAGTGATTAATTACTAGCAATTACAGTAATTGTATTCATATCGGCGATTTTGAAATTTTGAAAAAACGATTGTCGAAAGGGATAGGAATGTTTATGCAATGGATATTAAATACATCAATAAAAAAAACAAATTTAAAAAAAAATACATCATTCATTATGTTTTTGATAATGATAATTATAGAAAATTCGCTCAATGTCGTTATTTCGTAAAAAATTATTTTACTCCAATTTTCATAATACTCTTTGCTCGTACTAAGTGAATGAAAATAAAGAAAGCACTGCCTTATTTTCAACTAAAATGAGCCAAGTGAAGTTGTACGTTTAATGTTTCCTTCGAATGAAATGAACCGAAAGTAAAATTTCATTCTAGAGAGATGAAAATAAATAGATTGACGGTGAAAATCGGCCTACGGCGACTGGTGATGTCGCTTGTAGTGCACAGTTAAGTTACCTCTCTGCCTAGCTTTATACGGACACTGAGGACACTGGAAGCTGGGCGGTTTGTCACCGCACTCGAGGCTCTCGTGCCTCCTCATGGTGCTCTTCCACCGGTAGCCCTTGCCGCAGAATCTGCAGCGGAACTGCCTCTGCTGGCCAGCCTCCTGCGACTCGGCGATCTCTTTGGCCTGCTGCTGCTGACGCTGCTGCAACTCCAGTTGATGACGGGACACCAAGCCGAGCGACGCCGGAAACACCAAGCTGTCTCTCGAGGACGTCGCCTCGTCCTCGGCGTCTAAATCTATCGGGTTGCGCTGCTGCTGGTGCTGGTCGCTGCGGCTCCGAGTCAGTGGCCGCGGCTTCTTCGCGAATTGCTTGAAATTGCGACGCAGGAGGGATATCATGCTCAGACGACTCGTTTTCCCTGCGGACATAAGGCAGAGGGCGGATTTGTCCTGTTAGTTGTGTGTACTCGTGCGCTTCGTTTGTGGGAGGAAAATTTATTTTGTCTCCGAAAGGGAGAGAGAGAGAGAGACTTTCTTTTCGACTATATTTTCCAGTGAAGTTTTTTAAAATGGTCTTTTTGCCTTGTAAAATTAGTTATAACTGAAAAATATGGTACGCATTAATAAATTTTCCTTTTTTAATATTGAGACTGAAATAAAAAAAAAAGTGAATGAAGTATGTAAAAAAATATATTGTAATAAAAAAAAATAACCGAAATGAACTGATATAAAGGTTCATGATGAAAGAAATTAAAAACTAAAACGTGCAAAATTATGTGAGAGAACTAATTACTTTTTAAGATGTGAACCAACACCAGTGAAATAAGACTAAAAATGTACAAAGTTTATAAAATAATGCAATAGAAATTAATCATAATAAATTATATAATATAAAGTAAAAAAAAATTAATCTTACAAAAATAAAAAATATCAATCATTAAATTTTTTGGTGAATTATTATTATAAACAAAATCAATAAATTTATTTATTAATTAATTACAAAAAATTGAAAAACTATTTTATTTGAATTTGAACTGCAACAAATCTTCAATGAGAATGCAAGAAGTCTTCTTCAAGTCTTGCTCAATTCTTAATACGTATGCACCAGAAGACGTTGATGCAATTTCCTCTTTTCTTTATGGAGCCCTTGTAGCACAGCACAGCAATATTAAACTGCAAACACTCAAATTTACGAATCAAAATAAAAAAAAATCCATTCCTATAATCCTTGATAATTACTACGTTTTATCAAGGAATTAAATGTTCAGCAATTTATGGCTTATTATATTTTTTCGGGCTACGACAATCTGCACAACAGCAAAATCTTGACTCTTTAAAGTTCCTTCTGGATCAAAAAAAAAAATGTTAAAAATATAAAAAAGATTTTTATAATTCAATTATAGATAATAATAACACATGTACAAAATAATTCAGAAACTAATATATTACTAGATAACAGCAATTGATACAAAATATGATATTATTATACAAAATATGTTAAAATTAATACCTGGAGAGAATTGAAATACATTTTTTCATACTTTCTATAAATATATGTGTTACTGAGAGTATAAAAATTACGGAATTTTAATCAATTTTAGGCCTTCTGTCTAATTTGGGTACCTTCTTCTCTTAAATATAATTAGGAATCAAAAGGTTAGCTATCAAATTTCGCCCGTCAACCATCGTCTATAGTATTAAACTTTGTACATGAAATCAGTTATGACTTTACAATTTACAACTATATGTACAATTGTATTTTTGCGTCAAATTCTTATTTGATTAAAATTCATTGTCCATAATCTAGTCAATTATTCTCGCCTAAGTGTAGTTGACTTCAAGTGATTTTAATAATGACATTCTTGTCAAAAATATCATTTTTAATTACAGTTTACGGTTTATATATGAAAATGTCAATGCATTCAAACCTAATCTCATAGATATAAAGTGACACAAGTGGCAGAAATGTGATGTTTTAAATGACTGTAACTGTTAAAAAAACTTTTACAACCTTTGCAATAAAACTTAAGTGGTTTTGTACAATCAACGCAAGCAATTATCGGTATTTCAAACTTTGAACGGTAGCTTTTCTCGCACACTTCACAAATTCCTCTTATATAATCATGCAAATCTAAAAAAAAAAAAAAAAAAAAATAGACATGAAAAGGAGAAATGACTTTTGAAATTATTTAGTAATGTTTATAGTTACTGACTTCTTTTTTTCATGCTGAATTGATATTGGAATGCCATAGTATCAGCGTCTACAACTATGTACCATTCGTTAATGATTTAATGTTTCATTATTAATTCTAATGTCAAAACACTAACCTTTAGGTACTGCTAGTTCAGCCAGCTGTTTGGTTTGATCTACTTAATTGTAAGCATTAGCTTAATTTATTATATTGTTTACAGTAGATAACTCACTACTACTATTCAATATTTTTATTAAAATACTAACCTTGAGGCATTGATAATCCAGCTACCAATTGTTGAAGATGCTCTACTTGAATCTCTTGAGGTCTATGAGTTTGAGTACTAATTTTATCTACTCCCTTACGAATGCCAGATTTATTTAAAAAATTATCTATATTATAAACTAGATCACTACCATTACTTTCTTCCGGAGGATTATTACTTATCTCTATTCCATTATGAACATTCGGTACATTAAATAAATTGTCTATACAGTATCTTAGATTGTTACTATTCACTTCACCTGCTGTATTATGAATATTAGTAGCAATTGATTCACTTATTAAATTATCTCTGTTGAACGCTTGATTACTATTACTTCTTTCTTCTGAAGCATTACTAATTTTCTCTATTCCATTACGAGCCGTAGATTTATTCAATAAATTGTCTACATTATATGAAAGGTTACCACTAGTACCTTTTTCTGGAGAACTATTAGTTTTATCTATTCCATTATGAGAATTAGGTTTGTTTAGTAAATTATCTCTATTACAAATTAGATGACTACTATTACCTTCTTGTGGAGGATTATTAGTTATCACAGTACAAATATTAGGTACATTTAATAAATTGTCTATGCTATGTCTTAGATTGCGATTAATAGATTTTTTTATTTCATTACGAGCGTTACTTTCATCTTCAAGATTATCTTTATTATTTTTGTTGCCTTCGATATTACTATTTGTTTTATCCAGTACAATGTGATTATTATGTTTATCGATTGCACTAAAAGTACTAGTTTTATGTGCTATACTATCATTATTACTTTTCTTTCTTCCATTGCGACTGTCAAGTTTATTTATTACAACTTCGTCATTAATTTGACATTCTAAGTTATTTCTTAATTTTTCACTATTTTCTGCAATAAATAAATGAAAAATATTACTATAGTTTAATTAGCAGATAGTTTATTAAACAAAACAGATTAGTTTACCTAAATAATCATTGTTAATCGTTGGGAAATCTGGTATATATGCTACTACTTGCTCGGAAAAGGATGTATTATCTCGACTAAAGTCTGAAACAGTTGTTGTAATTTACAGTCCATTCTTCATCTAAGAACAATTGCTACATCTTTTGAAAAAGATTTACCTGAACTTCTTTGTTGTCCATTTAAATTTTGTTTCGTCACTTCTTTTTCAATTTCTTGAGTTTCCTCTTCAGAATCGCTAGTATTAATTACTGTCCTGTATAAAGTATAATTATCTGTAATAAATGAATGTAAGATAAAATAAAAGTCCTTGCAAGTTAAAACGTATATTCTTGACCTAGTAAACTTCTTCCCATTTTTACCTAAAATTTGTTCTTCTTCATCTGATTTTTGTTTTACCTCTTGATTTAGAATTCCGACTTCAGAATCGCTAGTAGTAATTAATATCCTATGTAAAGAATAATTATCTGCAACAAATTAATATAGGATGATATTAATTTCTTTATTTATAACAACGTTTATAACACTTAAAAAAAGAAACAAAAAAATTAACGCCCAGGACTGACACGCACTGAAGAGTCTTTTTTTAGACATGACCGTTGAAACCATGGAATCACTAAATACAATTGTTTGATTTTATAATAACAAAAATTTTGCAATGAGCTTTTTTGTCAAAATTTTATTAAAAAACAAACTTTATTTTAACACACAAAATTACAAATTAAATGAATATTACATAAAATTATTTAAACACTATAAATATAATATGTAATGCACGAGAATTTCGTCTCATCTCTTTATTTCGATTATTTCGGCAACTCTGAACCTCTATCTTCAGCTCCAGGGTGCATCCGATTAATGTGTTGGCGAAGACTTGCTTTGCTGGCGACCTGCATTTCGCAATGTGGACAAGTACGTAAATATCGTTCCCGATGGTACAGCAAGTGAGATTGCACGCATTTTATGTTGTTGTAATTTTTTTTACATGCGGCGCAAGTGTACAAAAACGGCGTGTGGCAGCTCTCGCAATTGGTGAGTTTCTTGTAAATAATTCGATTGGTATTTAGCTGACAACTAGGGCAGTATAGTAAGATCAGTTTATCCGTTTCTGTAAAATATCATATATATATATTTTATATATTTTATAAGACATAAAAGATTATTTCAATTTAATTCAATTTATATTGATAAATAATGGAGAATATAATTAATAAAAAAAAAATCTGTTTTAAAGACTCGTTATTGTGAATACTCACGATTTTTTTTGGATCCTAGTTTGGATCTTAGTCTCAAATCTCTATTCACTTCTTCAAACAATTTTTCATGCACTTCTTTATTATCGTTATCCGTCGGTTCTACGGATGTATCTATAAAAATATTTTAATTTAAATATTTTAATTAATAGAAGTTTTAATGAATATATATTTATTTCTATAAATTATAATAGAATTACCGAAAAAGGTGAAAGATTGTAAGTCGCCAACATTATTTTCTGAGTTTTCCTCGAAGGTAAAAGATTCTGTCTTTACGAATAAATCATCTGTAACATATCATGTGCAACTAACTTAGTTGGTATAATCATTAAAGAAAACGTCGTTTATTATAATAGTGCATGTTTATAACATTAGTTAACCAAACTAGTCAAAATAATATAAAAATATAGCAAAATAATATTTCTTATAATATAATAAGAACGATAAAGATATAAATTAGTAAGTGTTTTGTGCATATTCTAACTATTAGAGTTTTCGAAAATATACAAGATTTCACTTTAAAGTCATTATGATTTTGAAAAAAAAAACAGAATTAAAGGAAAGATGACATTTTCTGAAATAAAAGTAAATAATTTTTTGATAAATAAATATTAAAAAATAATAAATAAGTACAAATAAAAGGTAAAAAGAGAGCAAAATTTTATTAACTCTGTTACACATTCTATTAAATAGGCGAAATTTAATTTTCGTTTAAATCAATAGAAATTCTATCAAATTTACCGAAAATTCCATCGCGCCTTTTTAAAGCATAATGTAGTTGCAAATCAATTATTTTCTCCATATATTTAAAAATTAATTTCTAATAACAGTAAAGGTTTAAGTATTATTTAACAGTGTTTGCGTTTTATTTTATTTCTTTTATTGTAAAGCAGACTCGTACAAAATGTTTAAACTCATTTTATAAATATTTATAATCGTAAAAAAGTAGTAAAATGTATCATCTTATGATAATTTATATAAATACTAACAATAAATATGTATAAAGTGACGGTACCTAAAAACTACTTTCGCAATTCTAAAGCTTATATAATTGATTCTATATAAGTGTATAAAAATTAGCAAAGTTTGTATATAAGTATCAAAAACTGTAATCAAAAGCTCTTGAAGCTCTAAAAATTATTATTCTAATTACTTTAGCTAAATCTCAATACTATTTGCACAATTTATTAAGATGAGTACTTGAATCTCGAAGTGAAAAATCCTATTTATAATTGGCGTTCATATAAATATCAGCTGTAATATTGGCAGTTATCTATAATAATTTGATTATTGTTCTAAAAAATTGTTACTAATTTTACTCTACTAATTTTAAAATTTTAAATATTGCTTAAGTTTCGCAGACTTTTTTAGTCTATTATTTGTCAGATTATTATTATTGCGAGAATGTAAAGACGCGCTAAATCTGATTTATTGTTCAACATTTCTAAGCCACTATAAGGACATTTTTTATATAATCCTACTAAATTACTAATATCAATGCTTGACATATAGCAAAAGCTATAAATCTAATTATCCAAAGCTCTTATCCTAATGGTGTTCAACGTGTAGAGTAAAGTCTTATTTTCTCGTCGAGTCCTTGCAGAACAGTCTTTGATGCTTGGTCCTCATGTGGTTCTTCAGCTGGTACTTCAGGTAGCACCTGTAATCACAATGAACGCAAGAGAAGCTCTTCTCCTTTCCGCAATTGTAAGTCTCGTGCCTCTTCAGGGTCTGGGAGTGCCTGAAGGTCTTGCTGCACCAGCGGCATTTGTAAAGATCCTCGGCGGCGAGATTCCGATGCTGGCTGCGATCGTGGAGCTCGAGGGAGGCCTTGTACTTGCTGACGAAGGGGCAGGAGCTGCATTTGTAGGCAGCTTGTTTCTTGCAGGTGAGCCGCTTGTGTCGACGTAAGTTCTCGTAGCTGGAGAACTTGGTGCCGCAATCGGTGCAGGACACTCGGCCGTCTCGAGCTTCGTTCGACGAGTTGGCATTGCCGCAAATGGCTTTGATGTGACAGTAGAGCGTCATGTACTTTCGGAACATCTTGCGGCACTTGGAGCACTGAAGGAGGAGGCTCGTGTTGCAACGCTCGCAATTGCTCATTTTCTTACGCGGCGGCTTCTCGAATAGGTCGCCGCATTTTGGGCAGTGCAGTAAGATTAGCTCGGTCGGACCTGTCGGGTAATCGGATTTTTCGTTGGTTTCTTTGGCAGGGTTGAAATATCTTTTTAATTTGGGTAAGAAGAGATTCTGTCATGAATAAGTGAGTACATGAATAAAAAATAGTTGTTTATTTTAATCATAAGAGAACCTCCTTCAAATAATAAAAGTCAAGATTCGTAACTTACAACTGTATCGTTGTGATGGCAAATGTTCCTTGATTTTTGCAAAAGTTACTTGAATGCCATTGTCTGAAACGAAATATTTGTTTAAAAATTAAAATAATTAGAATTTTAATTTGAAAGATGAAAGCAGATGTAACAAATACCTATTAAACGTTGTTCACGGACTTTTATTTCAGAAGCTTTAACAGAATTACCTGAAATAAAATTTTATTTTTAAAACATTTTTAATAACATAGACATTTCAGCTCACTATACGCATGCTCCATACAGCAACTACTAAACAAATTGTTTACTAAATTTACATCCACTCTTATAAAATAGCTTTCAACAAATCAAAAATTAAAAAAAAAATAATAAAGTAATCGTTTTCTAATATTTAAACATTAAATAAGTTGGCCTGGCACTAAGATTAATTATCATAATTCATCATATAATTCATTTTTAAATTGTAAATAAATTCTTATACATATACAAGTATCTTTTTTCCTGAAAAGAAAATTTTAAGGTTTAATTTTTTAAATCAGATTTATACACTTGTAGAGCGAAATTAATTCGAAAAAATAATTTTTAATAATTTTATTTGTTCAAAAAATATAATTAATCACAATACAGGAGTTACATAATTAAATAATGTACAAAAGTAATCTTCGAGAAAAAGCATAATATGCCAGCAATGGTTTGCAGAAATTTGTTGAATATCTTAAATATTCTTCACTAACAGTATTTAGTTTATCAGAGTATAGCGCTTAAAAAATGAATACAATCTATTTAAGAAATGTAAATACTACAAGAAAATGCTAATACTATTTATCAGAAAAATGTTAAAAAAAAAATACTTCATTAATATTTCAGGGCGCTCATCCCGTTACGCATCTATTACACGATAAAGTTACATTAATCAGACATTTACTGCATCTTCAACTTTAATATCAGTTATTGTTGCATCCTGCAATCTTCGAATGCGGCTCAGATTCTTCTGCTCGCACAAAGCTTCTTCGTGCTTCTTGAAGTAGCTCGCAGTCTTGTAATTCTTGCCGCAGTGCTTGCACCGATGAAGATCGTTTGGATTAACCGGCATATGTCGACTCTTAATGTGACTCTTCAATCTACTCTTCGAGTGGTTGCTGTATCCGCAGATATCGCACTGAAGTTGACCGTGATGTGTGCAGTCGGTCATCTGGTGCTTCTTCAAGCTCTTCCTATACTTGTAGACCTTTCCGCAGCCGCAGGCGGCTTTCTTCCTACGGTTGGGCGCGTGCTCTGATTCGATGTGCTTGTCCAGGTCCGCGTGAATGTCGGTTCGGTAAGGACAGAATGTGCAGTCATAAGTCAAGATCTTCGTGCACTTGTACTTTGCGTGCGTGATGGCCGAACCGTGGCTGATGTAACGCTTGCCGCAGGTCGCGCATTGGGAGAGCAGATTGCCGTTGCAGTACTGGCAGTTCAGCTGCTTCATTCCATAGACCTTTTTGAAGGTGTTGTTACAGTTTTGACAGAAGAGTAGGACCAACTTTCCGGTGTCTGGAAAAACGGGGGGGGTGCTTGATAGGGATGTTCGAGTGTAGAAAGAATTTCAAAAGGATGAAATATTTGAAAGTGACTGAATAATATTGAATAACATTGAATAAAAATTGATAAAATGGTGAAGGTAGCTTTTGAAATTTGATTGTGGATTCTGAATTTTTATTAACATCCTTTTTTAGTTGATTGAGTTATTATCCTTTTGAAACAAGGTTTAGTGTTGTGTAACTTATTTATAAAGATTTAATAAATCTGTATATTATGAACTTGAAAAATAAAAGAATTGAAAAACATTAATATTAATGAAAACTTACAAGATTTTGATTCTATTGACTGCAACGGGTAAACCGGATTAGACAACAATGTTTGTTTTTTTGGATATAGATATGGAATTTGCGACGATCCACTAACACGGCTTTGATTGATAACAGCTGCAAGATTTAAATGGATGTTTAAAATACTGTCATAAATTAATATGAAATAATGTTTCTATAAAGTCTTAAATACTTACGCGAATAATTCAACATTTCAAAGCTTGATGAACTTCTTGATTCATTATTTTTTCCTCCTTTCATAAACCTGGGGTTATCGATTTCTCTTGCGCCATTATCTATTGAAACATAGTACAGTTTTCATTGTTTATAAATATAAAATAGATTAATCTGCACAAGTTAGAAAAATTACCTCTTGAATCCAAGTAATGTCGTTGATTGTTTACTGAAGCTCCTAATTTTATCTTTCGGATAATGTGGCCTGCAACAAGAAAACTCTAGTTAGCACATTATCTTAAATATTTTTAAAAAATTGGTGCTAACAGTGCAAAAAACGCCAGGATGATTTTTTAGTGTTTTAATTATGTAACTTTTAAAGGTGGTGAGAACACTCGATATATTTATGATGTTACAGTTTAATGATTTGACAAGCGTAATAAAAAAGAAACGAGAGAAGGATAAATAATATATTAGTTGAATTATTGGTTCACAAAAATTTATTAGGACTTACATTTACAGCAAAATTTAATACAAACTTTCCATCAATTATAAAGAGTTCTATACGCAATATATATTAGCTGAAACTAAACTGAACATCAGATCAATATTAGTAAAGGTTAATATTAATAATACTAACAATCTACTCTAAACTATACTAATGATTCTTCTAATTCTAAAATGGAAAACATTGATTTAGTTTTAGGCCATTTTTAGGCAATAATATAATCGATGTTAATTAAACACATTTTTTAAACATTTTAAACATTTATAACAAAAATTAAAGAAATATTGAAAAAATTTTAAAAATACTGAAGAAAAAAGTGCTTCAAAACTTTAGTTTTGCGTCTTCTTTTGTTTTTTTTTAGCAGCACATTTTTGTTTGCAAGTAACATTCTGTCTCATATGAAGATTTAGCCCATAAATGGTATAACAGTTTTTTTGACAGCTCTTGCAAGTAAAACTTCCTGGAGGAAATAATTCCCGATGTTTCCTTTGAATGTGTTTTGCTAACAAAGGATACTTATGGTATGCCTTGTAAGAACAGTGTTCGCACTCTACTTTAGGCTCCTTTCCACAGAGCGTATGCGTGTGTTTCAGCATAGCTCCTTTCGTCTTGTATTGCTTCCCACATTTTGGACAGTCATAAGTGACGTCGCTTCGATTGTGAATATCCATATGTTTGCGCATGGAAGACGCGTACTTTGTCTTAAAGTCGCAGTAATCGCACTTTTGGAGATTTTCCTCGCCACATTCATATTTTTCGTGTTGTCGCAAATATCTCGGTATTTTAAACTGTTTGTTACATCTGCTACATTTCAACAACTCCTTGCGTTCATATTTCTTGTGGATAATTTTGTAGTGATCTATCAATCGATCTTTGCGAAGCGCTTTGTAGTTGCACATAGTGCATGGAAAGCGTCTCACTGTATCACATTTGTTTTTTAAGTGTACTGTGATGTCGCAGTAGTTCTTGTAACGTTTTTTGCAATTTATGCACTCGTAATGAAGCGATTCGTCACACTCCGGGCAATTAGTCAACTTCTGACCGTAGATTTTCTTATAAGATTTTTCGCACTTAATGCAGGCTAACTCCAATAAATTATGTAAATCTGTAAAAGAAAATAAAAAATTAGTTCTAGTAATTAATCAACATTCATTAATTAATAGTAAATGAATGCTTACTAAATTTAGCTCCTATTTTTCTAGGCATAAATGGCTTTGTTTGTTTTCTAGATTTTCTTGTCTTCTTAACTACAATCTTTTTTTCCAGATTATCTTCTGTAATTCCAATATTTTACTTGTTAGTCCTGACTTTTTAATTTCCCAATCACTTTAAACTAAATAGATAAAAACTTACGTGAAGTATCTGAATAGTCTAATACATCTGTATTTACGGATTCAATAGATTCAGTGGAAAGTTGAAAGTTGCTGGTATCTTCTGCATCTGTATTCACAGTGTATTTGATAAGTAACAGAATCTACTAATATATGTTTATAGTAATTTTTATAAAATATACACACCTGAATTTTCAGATACTTCAAGAGTAAAAGATTCCTCAGAGGCATCACATTCTGCTTTTATCGAAATGGTTTCTATCTCCAATGATTCTGTTGAAAAAATACTAACTGTAATATAAAACTTTTAGAAACTTATATATATTAATTGAAGAATCGATAAGCAACAATTCAAGTGATTGCATTGATTACTACATACAAACTAATTACAATGGTATGGAACTAATTTAATTTGCGCGGAATATGCGGAGTACGCATAATCCGCGCACAATCTGAGCTTAAATATAATTAAGACATAGAATTCTTTTAGAACTCAAAATTGTTTTAATTAAGGGACCAGTTTGACTAAATTTATATTTAAACATGAAATGAAATAAAGAGTTCTGCACCTTTTCAAGTTATATCTTAAAAAGTACTTATACAATCATTTCGGTTGCTTAAAAGTAAGTTTATTTACTAAGATCCAGAATAACGTCAAACATATATGTATACATAACATGTGCAATACAATACAATAATTATAATTCAGCGCGAGAAATTAAATTAAACGAGAAAATATGTACATAAATTGATTACAAAGCTGAAAAAAATGTTTAACAAGGCACAGAATTTGATTCTTATAATAATCACAAAAATGGTTAATACAATCTCACAGCTTCTTTGATTTTACTTTAGAACCCCTCTATTATGCATGTTGGTCAAATGCGAAACAAGGCATGATTTGCGTTTTGCCTTGTACTTGCACAGATCACAAGCAAAAGATGGTTTCTTGCCGCACTCAAAATCCAAATGTCGCTTTAAAGAGCACGGGTTTTTATAAACTCTCTTGCAATTCGCACAAATCAAAGGTTCTAATTTCTTCGGAATGCCATGTCGACGAAACAAATGTCTGACGAGATTAATCTTCTGTATAGTACGAAATTCACAATGAGCACAATAAAAACGAGGAACCTTGTTGCATTCATGTGCTATGTGTCTTGATAAACTGTTTTTGCACAAGTATTGCCTATGACATGTCTAATAAATTACATACATTTAATTAGAAAGAAAGTAAAAACTTTAACAGATTACTTAAAACATGTCTTACATCGCAGTAGTAATATGTTGGAAGCTTTTCATTCAAGGATTTCTTTTTATTCAAGGATCTCTTTTTATGCAAAGGTTCCTTTTCTGGGTGATGACGTTTTAGATGACGATTTAAGCTATCCAATCTTGAATAATAACGGTTACATTCTTTGCAATGAAATCGTCTTTGATGGCAGGGATTGGCCTCGCATAAATAGTGTAAGTGACGCTGAGCGTGACACTTCCGTGTGAATGTAGTTTTACAATGTATACATTGATATCGATTATTAACAAAGTCAATTCCTAGAAAACAAGGATTTCATGTAAGAATTAATTGTGTTTAAAATTTTAAAAAAAGATAACCTTAATGCATAGAAAGTTGATAATTATCACTGTTTTAAATGGATTGAGCTTTAAAAGTTTTCTTTTAAAAAATAGTATTTATTAAAAAAAGCCAAAAACCTTGGACCTTCTCATGAATGAATGGTTTGGTCTTTTCTCTTTTACGATTTTTATTATTTTTTTCCACTTCTACATCTTTGCAATCTGAATTATTATCTATAACATTTGTCACTATTAATTTCGTTTATAGATTACATTATTATTATCAAAAATGTTTAGTACCTTCATTGTTTATCGAAATACTTTCGTCAGAAATATCAAGAGGCTCTTCTTTTTTAATAATACATGTTGGTTGACTTTCTGAATCTAAAAATTATTTAAATTCAAAGTGTAATATCACAACAACTCTAATATCATTTATATATATATTAATTCTTACATAAAACCACCTGACTGTTGCACTGTACAAAATTTTTATCATCTAAAAATTGCATTCAATTATTAATTTTTAATTAGAATACAAATATGATACATTTATACCACAAAGCATTTTGTTTAAGACAAGTTTAAATTTCTCATATCGACGAATATACCTTGATTCTCTAGAGCAGGAGTACCCACTGAGAAGAAATTATGGGTATTATCCAGACTCGAAATCCATCGACTACCACTTGAATCTTGTATAAGTGAAAGATAATGATGGACAACAATTTCAAGCATTGATCTTTTAATATGTAACATTGACTCCAGTTCTTCATAATTTGAATTTGGTTGCTCTTGTATGTAATCTTTAACAATTTTAATAATTTCTTCTGTGACTTCATTCCGTTCTGAGAAAACAGGTCCAGCAATTTTCATGTACCATTGTCGTACTGTATTAAAAGGAGGGCAGATAGCATTCAGTTCATCGTTCATTGCCTTGTAGCAATTATCTAAACTTAAGCCTTGTGCAAAATAGTATCGGAAAACTGCTGTACACAATAATTCACTCATGTTTTTCTCTTTTATTTTATTCTGGCTTTTCAACTATTCAAACTATACCTGCAATATTTAAAGTTTTTAAATTTCTTACTTATTAGAAGAAAATAATAATTATTAACTCATATTTCTCAACATGTTTAAATAAAAAATTTTGTCAAACAACAATAAATTTTTATTTGAAAAGAATATTTTAAATAAATTATTATACTACAATTGTCAAAGCAGTTATTAGTTTATATTTTATTATAATAATTATTAAAATAAATTAAACAGGAAATTTATTTTCCTCTGCAGGGTTACTTACTTTTTATGTAACATAAATTTTATGTAAATTTTACTCTGAATGAATAAATAAATAAATGACTGAATGAGATTTAATTTTGATATACCATTGCTTTTCATCTCAATTTGACTAAAACTCCTCATAGCACAGTGTATGAATTGGACATGAAAACTGCAAAATTTTTTGAACTATATTTCTTTACAATTGATTATGAAGCTTAACTATTACAGACAAACATTTTTAAAACCGCGGCACTTTTTCACAAACAACAATATACAATTTCTTAAACTTCATAAAAATACACAAACACAAACTTCTTTCAAAACGTTAAGAAGCGTTTATTTACGCCTAAATGTAAACTATATAATTTATGTATATACTCGAGTTCTTTCCATGGAACTAAGCTCAAAATCTAATCGAATCGATGTCGCTTTTTTCCTTCTCAAAAATCACCCTCACACAAAAAAAGAGAAGTATCCAAAAATCCTTATTCTTTGAACTTCACCCTCACCCGGCATGTAAACAAACCCACGCTTATCCGAGGTACCTAACCTCAACGCCTGCGTACTTTTCCTAAAACACTTTATAATCCAACGCGTAAAATACACACACCCATACTTCACTTCACACGGCCTGCGACAAATATATAGTTTTACATTGAACGAATATTCGAGACAAAGTTGGTGACGTATTTGTCAGAATCACTCGATGATGTATTTCAGCTGATGCTAGACCGAACTTCCGTCCAGTGTGTGAGCTAGTCAGAGCCGGCAATATGTGTATGTATAGAAGTATCCCCACGTAACGGTTTTCCCCCACCAATTGAATTGCTTGTTCTGATGCCTATAAAGATTCGTTCGCTTAAATAACGTACTTATACTTTAGTTTATTATTATTTAGCGTATCAATAGTCACATCCTAAATGTTATTTTAATTATTATTATATTATAGAATATTTCTTTTTTTTCTTATTTTCTCTATCTAAATATTGTTTCTATTATTTATTTTGCGTTCATTCGTTTACTTTTTCCTTTTTACATGAAAGTATTAAACTGACAAACAAGAAATTTACAAAACAGTTTTAGTTTATTTAGTTTAACATTGTACTCGTAAAACGAGGAATAATAGTTTTTAGAAAAAACTGAAGTTCAAACCGCTTATTTTCTGTTGCATATTTCCCTATCCAGAAAGAAACTCGTTCAATAATATTTAAAAAATATGCACGTTTTAAAAACTCCTTAAATATTTCACATGGAAAATAAAAAGAAATTTTTACCCGAACTTTTATCGCCGAAGTGATCCTTTTTGGAATTGGAGAGGCCCGTTTAACAATTAGTATTACTCTGAAGACTATTATTTCGGCAGCTCAAAATTAAATTCTCGTCAATCAGTTCTACATTTGAAATGGAGACAAACTTTTATGGCTGTACCTTATTGGGGATTTCCTGAGTAAACGTCTATTTATTGGTCTTAAACTAAGGATCATTTAGTAGAATCAGTTTTGTTTCTACATCGTTCAAATGTCGAAGTTATATAAGCTAACATTCCAAATTATAATTTTTTTGCCCCGTGTGCGAATCTGAAAAAAAATTACTTATGTTAGTTCAAAGTTTTAATTTCTGTTGATTAAATTATTTATTAACCAAAAGTTTCACAAGATCAGCTTACTTACTTTTAACGTGATTTGCTAGAATGAGATGAACTTAAGCTCCTACCTGAAAATATAATATTAATTTTAATAAAATAATATATTATTTCTTGAGTAACAAAACAAATCGATCATTTTCATTTCAATTGTATTAGAGGTACTAAAAAAGTAATTTGCATAATATTAATTCATTTATAATATATAAAATATATGAAGGGTAAAAAAGAAGTACATTTTGAATTATATATTATATTGTACTAGTATTAATGAACGTATAGATTTATCATACATGATACGCTCATATCTCTAATATTTTTCGTATCACACATATTTGATCAGCGCATTTTTTCAAATCGCTAGCTTACAATGTTTCAGATATTTTGTTCGCCATAAATAAAAAAGTTAATTCTAAATAGAAATAATAGTACCAATAATAACTTATAAACAATATATAAGAAATTTTTATGCCTTATCGCAGCTTTCAGCGGAAACAAATTACAATCTTATTCAATATATAAGAAAAACTTATAAATAATTTGTATAGTATGGTAAAGTATGGTATAATAAAGTTTTAGAGTATCGTAAAAGCCAATTAGCCAATCTGTAAACATCATTCAAAAAAACGTAGACGTCCCGTTCTTGCGATCTCCCTCCTCACTTCCTCGATCTCATGTACCCGAACTCGTTGACGAGCGGCTCGCTGTGGTGCTTCCTGAGCATGTGGGTGGTGAGATTGCTCTTCTGCTTGGCCATGTGCTCGCAGAAGGGGCACTTGAACCTGGGCGGCTTGCCGCACTCGTGCAAGTAGTGGGTGCGCATGTGATGCCGATACTTGTAGGCGTTGCCGCAGCGCGGACAGAAGTACGCCGCAGCCGCCTCCGACGAGGTCGGTGGATTTTTGCTCGACTTGGTCGATCTTTGCGAATGCCTCGACTGCAAGTGACGGCTCAGGCTGCGCCGATTCTGGCACTGGAAGCTGCAGTCGTTGCAGCGGAGCTCGAGTGCCGGTCGCGAGGAACGATTGCGGCGCCGAATCGATTGCTCGGATTCTGGATTGACGAGGGAGTCGTCGTCTGCGGTCAGAAGTGAAAGGAATTGTTAGTGGGAGGTTTCGAATGAAACTTTGGGATAATTAACGATTTTTTGAGAAAAAAAAAAATTACTCCGAAAAATTATAAAAACGGTCAAAAATTCAGCGAACGCTTTTACAATTTTTTTTTTTTTTTTTTTTTGGAGATTTTTCACCATTTTTATACAGTCAAAAATGTAACTGCGCTCTTATTTTGCCAAGGAACGTTGAAATACTTACGACTGAATTTTTCTTCGTAAAACATTTTTATTTATAAGTTTAAAATAATAATAAACAAAAAATAGTATTTGATAAAGAGTAATTAATTACTCACTGTTTTCAACTTCTTCTGCAAAGAATATTTCATGAGGTTTATTCGACTCTTCTTTAATAACGATATCGATTCCATCTGAAATTAAAAACATATGATCAAAGTTATTACTGGTCTTAAACGAATAAAAGTTCTATGTATAAAAATACATATATTTATGGATATGCACCTTTTTTATATTTCACTATAATGTAACATATTCAAAAGACATATTCTACAAGTATCATTTGCAATTTTATAAAATTTAGATTACAATTAAGTATTTGTATCAGTTAAATGTAAGTTGCTGCGACATAAGAAAAAAAGTTATGTTTCTAATTTTGAATTTTGTCTTTTATAATAATTGTATACCTTTTGCACAAATTTTATTTGAATTTTCCTTTTTATTAGTAACGAGTATTGCGTGTTAGTCTTAAACATAAAAATGTTTATTTTAAAAAAATTAAATGATTAATTATTTATTGAATGAGAATAACTAAATTTGTTATTTAATTTTACAAGAGTTGTTTATTGTTATATTTTCAATTTATTTTTTACATAAATAATTTTTTTCGATATTTTTTATCATTTTTTTTTACATTGTAACATCATATTGATCAAATTCAATAATGAAATGTTTGCGTCGCAGTACATTGTTAAAACAAACCTAGTTCGCGGAAAAATCCAGTGCTTTAAATTTCGAAATTCAATTATAATCTTTGGATATAAAAG
Source organism: Ormyrus rosae (assembly GCA_035047165.1). NCBI lineage: Eukaryota > Metazoa > Arthropoda > Insecta > Hymenoptera > Ormyridae > Ormyrus > Ormyrus rosae. The sequence continues at coordinate 41,611 of JAWWML010039199.1, forward strand.
CTGTGTAGAATTGAAAAACACGAGGCGTATAATTAATTAATTTAAAAGCTAATAAATTCCTTGTCTTAAGTTTAATTTTCACTAAACTAATTGTAAGTGTATTACAGCTGTTTTAATTTATAAAGTCTTTGAATATATAAGCAGTCGGTTGCATCAAAGTTTAGATTTCCTATTCTTTAATCTTTAGAAAGCTGAAAAGACCAAATTAAACCATCCTAACTTTTCAACTCTCCAAACAATAAGGCGATTAAAGAAGAATTTAAAACATTTAAGGCATTTATGTTTATTAAATGCAACTTCCAAATTCATGCAATAAATCCCTAAGTTCCATATTCTCATAATATCGAGATATTATATTTTTTAAATTTTCTCAAAAAATTAAATTTTTTAAACAACGTTACGTGAATTTAGAAATTGCATGTTATTATTTTTTACTATAATTTTCGTCCTATCAATAATTTAACAGCTAAGGTTAATTCTAACTATTATTTTCAAAAATTCATATGTATTTAATTTTCCATTTTGATATACAGTTTAAAAGTCTTTACAGTAATTCTGGTAGAAAAAGTTCCTATCAATTGTCGACCATTCCACGAGGCTCCAACGACTTTGTTTACACATTTCAAATGTTAGTAAACATTGGCACATCATCCTCGACAAGTATTACTTTTCTCTAGTTAATTAGCGTTACTCTAATTTTAAAGCACTTCAAATTTCGGTAACTATTGATAGCGCAGAATCGATAAGTTTATTTTATAAAGGAGATCTTAATTATTCATTATGGTCCTCGCAAGCAAATGGGTTTACGTCAAGACTCACGTCTCTTTTGGTGTGTACAAGGCATGCTTTAAACAAAGCTCTTATTATCTATTACCCAAAAAAGCTATATCAATCGAAACGTGTCTCCTAATAAATCCTGACTTTTTTCTACCAGACTGACAATAAAAGTTAAGTAATTAACTAAAAATCAACCAATATCGTACTAATATAAGATCGACTCGGAACTTAAGCAAGCGCACCAAAGCCGAGCCGCTCTCGTTACAGCGCTGAAAAAGTCTACTCCACGTTGATTTAAGAACATGTGCGCGATAACAAAGTAGAACACGCCTAGTACTTTCATTTAAGCACGTAGAACTTGATGCCGTTGCCCTGATGACGTCTGAGGATGTGCCTCTGCATGTCGATTTTGTGGTTGCTCCGATGCGGACAGTAGGAGCAGCAGAATCTCCGGGGATTGTTGCACTCGTACTTGAGGTGCCGCTTCAGATGCCGGGAATGTATGTACGTCTTGCCGCAATTGGGGCAGATGTTGCCGCCCTCCTCATTGTTCAGGCTGTACTTCCCGTCCCTTTTCCCGGAGAAAGGCAGCTGAGGCTCGCACCAGAGGTTGGCGAAGTCGTTGAAACCTGGAAAAGCGCCGTGATGACAATAGATTAGAAGGGGGACTTCCATTTTCTTGGCTGAGGTTTAGAGAGTTAGGAGCGACGAGAAGAAGTAGTGAGAGCTGTTATCGCGGTATTGGCTCGAATCAAACTTGTGATGGTATATTACCTGCTTTGAAGGGTTCTTGGTGAGCATTGGGTGGAGGAAGTTGTAGATCATTAAGCAGCCATTTGAAGTATTTCTTGCAATGGTCTGTTAGTGATCCAAAACGGATGGTAAATAAAATTTAGACACACTTGGAATTTTCTTTCGTTTTTGCTTCAGTGAATTTTTATTTTAAAGCATTACACTGATATTACAGATTTTTTAAATTTATTTATTCGAGAAATCAAACATTTTCAAACTTAAACTTAGTAGCCATATATTTTTACAAAATACAACATTATGCACAAATTGCATAGAATAATAAAGTCAGTAACGCAGATTGTTATAAACTTATAATTTTAACTACAAAACATTTTGAAAGTATATTAATATTATGCAATATATGTATATATATTAATTTGATATAATATTAATATATAAATATAATTTTACATAATATTAATATGAAAAAATATTAATAGAAAAATTTATTGATTCTTCAATTAAAAAATTAATTTCAAATTTTAATTTACATGATCATAATGAAAAATCTTATCTTATATTATACTGTACGTTCGTAAGAGCTTAATTATTTGAACGAATTTCATCCAAGTGTCTTCTTCGCATGTGCTTCGTCAGGTTACTTTTTAATTTACATTTATGCGGACAATAAAGGCATTCGAAACTTGGTAATTTACCACATTCGAATGTGACATGACGGTAAAGATTGGTATGGTAACTGTATACATTTCCGCATTCTTTGCAAACATATTTTTTTTTAGGATTATTGGGATTCCCTTTATTTTTCACATAAATTGTCCTAGTCGCGGTTTTGGTTGTTGGTTTGACAACTTTATTAGTAGTCTCGTCAGAAGTTTCATTAGCAGTATTAACCAAATCAGGTGCAATTACTTTATTCGTCACTGAAAAAAAGTTTGATCTTCGTTGAATTCAGATATTATAAAAGTTAAAACAAGTATTTTATTAATAAATATTGGAATAAATTTCAATAAAATTTGCAATCTTACCCTTCTTAGGAATCCGACGTCGAAGTGCTTTTCTTTTAAATTTCAATGCGTTAACAAGGAGGCTCTCCACTTTTACTATTCTTATTCGCGGTAACTTAGCTGATCGTAATGTTCGGCCTTGTTGGGTTGAAATTCCTAAAAGAAAAAATACTATATTAGAATATAATTTAAATATTTTCACTAACATCGGATTCAATGATGATTAGCGCAATAAAATGTCTTTTATTAAAAAGCATTTCAACGATTAATGATAAAGGATGATAGACCAAGCACTTTAACGATTTAAACTGTATGCGTGGAGTAAGATGCATAGAGGAAAATTCGGAAAAGATGTATGAACAAAAAAAAAACAATAAATTTACGGGAAGCGTCGACAAGGAGAATACAGCACATTAGGCTAAATGTCTGTTTGTACAACACTTTATTTCAAAATAATTTAAAGTTATAATATCGAAGCCTTGTATCACATTTTACAGCCTTACCTAATATTTTATTTACATTGAAAAAAATCAATATATCCGTAAAAACTTAAAACTAATTATATCTTATTACAGGATCAACATGATATTTCAAGGACTCGTTTTTGTGTATCAAACCGACGTGTAACTTCAAGCTATCTTTGCGTTTAGTTCGGAAAGGACAGTAATAACATCTGAACCGAGGTAGTATTCCACACTCGTGCCTCTGATGGCGTACTAAGTTACCTAAGTGTCTGTACGACTTGTTGCAATTTGTGCAAACATGGAAATAATCATTGGTAATCGATTCTGAAACATACAAAGGCGGTAAAATTATTTTGGCAGATTTCAAATGATCTTTAAAAAGTTTATTTACGGATATTTCTACTTTTTTTTACTTTGAAAACGCGAAAAACATAGTAGGGCTGAACAAGAGATTCGATCTTTGCCGCAGAAAAAGCCTCACTTAAATACTTTATGTAACGCACAATCAATAAAAAATGTTTTAACGTAAAATAAACAGTTAAGAGATGTAAAAGGGAGTTGACGTTTATAGTAAACTATTTCATTTTGAAAGATTATGAAATTATTACTGATTACTAGGTAATGAATAAAAAAAGAATTTCAAAGAGGAAAATAAAATTTTTGTAATGATTTAGAAAATTTCTTATGTTTCTAGTGTAAAAATTACGTTTATTTTATTACAATTACTATTGTACAAATACAAGCCTTGTTATGCAGGTATTCAACAACATAAAAATTTCATGAAGTAATACTTCACAACTCAATTTAATGGCAGCGAGCTTTCTCCATTACTGATTATTTTTCATTGATAGAATATTCTTTAAAATGAATAACTGTCCATTAATTCGTCGCAAAAATTAAATAGTAAATTAAATTTTTAGCCATGAAAATAAATAATATAATCATTCATAATTAGTCAATGATTAATGCTGAAAATGACTGAATCATTAAATACTGCTTAAGGATGAACAAAATTACTCTTCGACCGACAAACTAAAACGTGCTTCTGCAAGGTGTATCTATAATGAGTGCGGTAGATACAATAAGGACAGCCGAATCTGGGAGCTTTCCCGCACTCATATTTTGTATGTCGAGTCAGGTTGCCCATCGTTCTGTAAGTTTTTCCACATCGCGCACAAACGATGTTGGATTTCGACATGACCTTTGGTTTTAATTGCGACCTCTTTTGGTAAATCCCCTTGTAATCTGTAAACCAAAAAGTAAACGAGTTAGTAAAGTGCGTAATTCGAGTTTTTAAGCATTTAAAAATATTTTGAAGCTTTTTTAAGTAGCATATATTTATTTTAGAAATGATCTTACTTGATGTCAACGGTACTGCTTACCAAACATCATTACGAGCTGTTGGTACTTATGTTAGAATAGAGATAAATTACAAAAATAAACCAGTTCCTGTCGTAATTTACTTATACAATATTTTAAAAACAAATGTACAAATGTAGATGCAATGGTAATATTAGAAATGCGAGGAAAAATGTTATTTGGTGCTATCAAGTACATAGAAGACTTAAATGAATATAAATAGTATTTTTTTTTAATACAGTTTATTTAATTGAGTTAATTCGATAGAGTTGATCTGATGTACTAATTTATACAGTTTAATACATATCTTTCATTAGAAGTAGAGTAAACTTTTTCATTTTGTATTATTTAAAAAAAGAAAAACTATTGATGTTTTCTAAAATTTAGGTTGAATACAATTAACGAAAAATATTCTAAAATTATACTAAACCCCTACGATTTGTCAAACTAATCAAAATTATTTTAAATGTGGACTTTAAATAAATTTAAAGAAATTGTAAAAAATAATAATAGATTAATATTAAAAAGATTAAAATATATTTTTTGAAAAATGTCAAAGAATAATTAAAATAAAAGTCATTTTATAAAGTATTGAACATAAACAGAATTTCGTAATACTTAATAAGTTTATTTCATTTTTATTCATGTACATTTTTTACGTATAGAGTAGTTCGCATACAAAAGCTCGTGCACTAAGTATCGAATACCTTCTTATATATTTCACGTATTGCTAAAACATTTTGTAACCTTAATTAAACTTTTGTATATTTTTTTACTATTTACAAAAAGCTGGACTATGTATTAATCAGAGTTATTTTATGTTTGCTTAAAAAATAACATATTCATAAACAGAAACTACAGTGAATTGCAAACTATAGGTATAAATAAATAGATTTTTAAATCATCACGTGTTATATTGTTTTAACTCTAGTTATTTTATCTACAATTTACTACGAACATCGAATTTTAATTCATAGAATTTGATTTTTAAAGAATTTATATTATACATTAAATATACAACTAAAATATATAATAAATTAACTGTAGGAACTTAATTATTTATAGAGATACTTTTTAACTAAAAATCTGTAATATACAGTTTTTGTTTTAAAACTGTATAAAATTAAATGCAACAGTTAACTAAAATAATGTTTTACAATTTATAGTTTTAAGAACGTGCATTTTTTAAAGTATTTTATCACAGAAATATAAATTATTCAGTCTACTTAATAAAAAGAAGTCTCATATTACATCTGTAATTCTAAAATTCATATTATTCTAAAAAATGTGGTTAGATCTCCATTAACTTCAAATGAAACTTAAAAAATTTCAGGATTGTTAAAGAGCACATAAACAATTTTTTTAATTAAAAGATAAGTGCAAATGAATAAATACATTTTTTACTTTCAACAAACATTTTCTAATTTCCAGAGATTTTTATATATAAAAGTATATAACATAATATATATTAATTTTAAAAAACAAATTTTAAAAGTCACTTCATAATTCGTCGTGATAAACCATGGGTAGCACCTCCATGCGAACGACAGCTGAAGATGTGTCAGTGACAAAACAGAGGCTTCAAAGCAAAACAATTCAGCAATTTTCCGTAGTTCCAACGGAATTCCCTTCAAGTTGCTAGATTGTAGGCATAAAAACACAATATTTGTAGCACTATCGTCAACAGATGTTGTCCCATAATACATTACGTACTTTATTTTTAACACATTTTTCACCTTCTACGTATTTTCACAATCCTTTATGAATAAAATTTATTAAATCACTAAAATAAATTAAAAAAGTTGTTTTCCTTTTTAATTCTACAATATAAAAGATTCGTGAAAATCCTCTAACTGTTCAAAACGTCACACCTTAATCCGACTGGATATTAAACTTAAAGTCTTTATCCTGATGTCTGATCCTAATGTGCCTACGAATGTCAGTTTTGCGTTTGCTGCGGTAAGAGCAGTAAAAGCAGCCAAACCTGGGTGGCTTGTCGCACTCGTACTTCTCGTGCTGTATGAGATGAGACGAGTGCTTGTAGGACTTTCCACATCTGAGGCAAACGTTGGGATGCTTCGGGTCGAAAACTGAAAGCGTGAAGTCCTCCTCCTCGTCTATCATCTCCACTTCTAGCTGGTCGACCAGGACCGGATTCACCAGGTCGTACATGTCGAACATGTCCAGACCTGGGCTCATGGAATCTGGAAGCACATGATGGAAAAAACTGGTTAGTGGCAAGAAGTGATTGAATAGCTGCTTGGTAAACTAGGGTGAAAATGGTTTTTGGGTGGTTGCGAATTGTGCTGGATGCTTTATACCTTTGCTTGATTACAAGTTTCTAAATGCTGACCGTTTGTAAATGTGCGAGGTAAGAAATGTCTTACTTTTAAAAATTGAGTAAAAATTTCCAAACCTAAAAACTGTAAGTACGTCAAAACATGTTTATTGTATGAAGTGTAAGAGTATCAAAGCTGTACATATTTAAAATGTGCTAAAGTCGATATAATTATTTACAGTTTACTTTCAACTTCAGATTCGTACTAAATCTTATACTTTCTTCAAAGTACAATAAACAGCACATTGTTTTAGATTTTAATTAAACATGTAATTTTTCAAACTATAATGAAAACGTTCTTGAGAATATTTTTAAGCTGAAAATGATCGAATAAAAAAATATTCATTAGCAAGGTAAAGATTTGTTCCCCATTCGAAAAACTATAATAGCTACATAACAGCAATGAAGACAACTGAATGCTATGTAAAGTGTACGATATGTGAAGACAGGTTGCCCATCTTGTGTACTATTTTCCGCAATTCACACAAGCAATAGCCATTTGGATTCCAATTTATTTTTCGATACAAGTTCTGCCTTCAATAATACAATTTCGTTGATATCTGGAAATAAAAAGTAAACTTGTTAGTAGGGTGCTAGAATTGTAGTGCCCAGAATGGTTTTAAGTGTTTTAAAATATTTTGTTTTTAAAGTAAAATATGCATTTTAGAAATAATTTTCTTTGACACCAATATTCGAGTACTGCAGCGAAAAACTGTTGCAAGCTATTGGTATTTTTATTAAAATAAAGTTGAATTAAAGAACAATAAACCATTTCTTACCATATCTTAAATAAGTTTATATAAACGTGTAAAGGTTTCAAGAAAAAATGTTAATTGGTGGGCATACGTGCGGATAAAAGGCTTAAATGAATATATTACTATGTATTTGAGTACTATTCGGTTTAATTTTTTCAAATTCCACTAAAATAATTAAGACAGTACAAAGTGCTAATTTATACAATTTGATACATGTTTTATTATATATAGAATACAACAAACCAGTGTCTTCATCTAATAGTACTGCAAAACAAAAGATAAATACAATTATATATTTATTTAAAATACGGTGATATTATAGAAAATCTTTAATTTCTTGCTACAAAGTATTAGAAGGTCAATGTGTTGTTTTCTCAAGGTGACGTTTTCTTACTTAGTTTAAAGACAGAAATGATTTTTTTCGTGATCCCGGAGTGTTCTGCTAGATATCAAAAATTAAAGTATTTAATACCTATTAATTATCATGTTTGAAATAACAAAGAAAGAATTATATAAATTATAAAAAAATTATAAACTTAAGGTTTGTCTGTCACTTATAACAAATGAGTTGAAAGCTTTGCATTTAATTATCTATATTCAGTACAATTTGCGAATGAAAAATTATACCGAACTAAATTTTACATTGAGTAGGCAAGTACTAGCAGTCTTTAAATTGCTGAAACTGGTGTTACCTAGCTTTTGTACTTAATGCTTATTGCATGCTTATTATCACAAGCAAACTTTTTTCATCCTTTTAAGTACGTGAGAATATTCTAATATATAAAACTTTAAATATGCTTAATGATGCTAATACAAACTTTTGTATAAACTATTTATCATTTACACTTTAATGTTAATTTTTAAGTACAAGTATTTTTTTTTAACTTTTAATTGTAACAATTACACAGTTGTAGCGTTATAAACAACTTTGTGTATGAAAAATGCATAAGTCACGTACTGAGGTATTTACTTTTGAATTAAAGATAAATTATATTTATTTTATCTGGATGTCGATAAATTCTTCATTAACTAGAGAAGATAAGTAGTTCTATTATACTTATTAAATGCATTGATCCTGAATAACTGAAGGTTCGAAACAGTGACTGCTAAGTTCACTTCAAAATGGGTTCGATTTTCAGTATTTTTTAAAATCATGTAACGTCTTAAATTTCCTAATTTATAATTAAATTTCTTAATGCTAATCAATGACTTCTCCCCGAGCACTTCTTCAAGGAGCCGAATTATCGGGGGTAGGATCCATGACGTAATCGAAAGTGCTGCTCTTGTGGCAGCGACTGATGTGATTCTGTACGCTGAACTTGTAATGAGTCCTGTAACTGCAAAGCGGGCAGCAGAATCGCGGTGGCTTCTGGCACTCATACATCATGTGGCGTCTCAGGTTCTTCTGGTGCTCGTAACACTTGCCGCACGACGTACAGGCGCTCTTGTGGAGCGACCTCACGGCTTTCTTACCCGTTTTTTTTCTGCGTCTGATTTCCCGCTGTCGAGGCGCCGGCAAGTAAAGAGGATCTAGAACTGAAAAATTGATTGGTGAAAATCTGATCCCAGGTAGAGTTGCACGCGAAGATTAAAAGCGAATAAATAGTGCTTCGTGCTACGGTAATGTAAGAGATTGTATTTGGTAAAAAGAAAAAATACATTTTTTTAAGTAGAAGTACATTACTAGTTCCATGTGATGGTCATATTTTAATGCTTATTACGCGTAGGTAGTTTTGTTTATTGAACAGTGTTGACAATTCTATAATAGGTTTATATTTTAGACAACATGTAAATACAAATTTATGTTACAAAATTAAATCAAAATTTACATTTTTAATGCTTGCAAGATATTGTATACTTAAATTATTAAAGTATAATATCGGTTAAAGTATTTAAAATAAACAATTTGCTTATTTTAAATTTCACACAACAAACGATTTATTTTTCTAAATTAATCTTGCTCGTACTCATAGCAATTTCGATGCTTCATAAATATAAATACTATATTGTAAGTTCATAACTTATCTTAAAATTTTATCAATAAATAATACATTTTAGAATTTTACGATGATTGTATAAATAATTACAGTTTCAACAGCGTCCAAAATATTCATACATATGAAAATCATGTATAGCACACTTATTCCACAATTCTCAATTCTGCACGATTGCACAAAAAAAAATCACAATTTCGAGACTCAAGCACCTAACATCTTCTACTCCAAGTCTTCTATTCCTCAGGATCGACATTGATTTGTACAGGTTGGCCTTTGTGCAGTTGCAGAATGTGCTGCTGCACATTAGCTTTATATTTGCTTCTATGCGAACAGTAATGACAGCAAAACCTCGGCGGTTTCCCGCACTCGAACTTGATGTGTCGTCTCAATGTGAAGTCGTGCACGTAAGTTTTGCCACACTGGACGCACTGATTCGAGCGATTCTTATTCCGTTGCTTATCGACACTCTGCACCAACGACGGAAGGGGATGCAATATATTTATCTTTCTGAGCGGTGCCCACTGAGAATCTGAAAAAAAAAGACTGGAGTGAGTATGGAGACGATCGATCCCGGTGGTTTCGACAAACGCAGCTTGGAAAAGCTCTGTGATTCATTTTTGCATATTAAATTACCAAACTACGTTTTCTGAAAATGATTAAACCACCATTATTTGGAGAAATTTAGACGAAAAGATGGTGCATGTAAAAATATAAAGTTTAAGTTATTTTGCAAAGAGACAGAATTTTTATTAAAAAATGTCGTGAATAACAATTGGTATTGGTTAAAATAAAATAGGTTAGTAACGTAAAAATAAATATTAATACATAGCAAATTCGAGAAATAAGATTAGCGTTAAAATTGGTCACTTTATTTACTGCACGTTCAAATGCATTAGTCGTGTTTTTGGTAGTATTACAATTATTGGCCTGTAAATAATTGATATCGAGATTGATAATGAATGATTTTATATTTATTTGATTGATTCCGAGAGGTTTAATGAGTACCTCAAAGAACACTCTTCAGCCTCTTACATGTTTTTTCTCCCTGTCTGCATTTTCATTAACAACATTTACATAATTTTGACGTAGTTCGTAAGAATGGAAGGAAAAACATGATAGCTGAAATAGATCTGTTAGAGTAACTGCATTCCTATTCATTGGCATTGTCAATGCGGTAACAAAATTTTTGGTTCTTGTGGCGCATGAAAACGTGAACTTTGAGATTATTTTTCTGCTTGCACCTGTAGTCACAGTAGTAGCAACAAAATCTAGGTAGCCTTCCGCACTCATATTTTTTATGACGATTCAGATTATTCAGGTACTTGTAATGTTTGCCGCATCGTTCACACTTAAACCCATCGACAACGGGTTCCCCTGCATGATCGGATCTAACTTGAATTGGTCCTGCTTGGCTGATAAATTGCGGCGATTGGTAATCGTAGCTTTGCATTGGAAATTGCTGTTGTAAAAATACTGAAAATGAAAGAAAAATAATGTGAATTAATGATAGGAATTCCGTATTTTTTCTAAACATGGCATTCAACAACTTGTGGATGTTTGGAAATTAATAAATTCAAAAGTAATTTGACGTTTTTGATAATTCGTTTATTGTTGATAAATGAATAATGTTGTAAGGTTTTACAAATACATACAAAAATTAAAATTATGGATTAACAGTTTTGTACGTAATCACGTTTAATTAAACATTTGGCGTACGATATTAAAATACTGGCAATATCGTCTTGAAATTAATAATTTGAAAGAGTTTGACTAGATATTGTACAGCTTACATCGAACCTAATTAAATCTACACTTCTACCAAGTTACATAAAGGACAATTAGTTTTATGAAGATATGAGAGCCATCGACTTGTAGTTTTCCAAGTTTTATTTTAAAAATGAAAAAAGTTTCTCTTTGTATCTTCAAGGTCCATTCTGCAGATAAAAACGAAGGGTACTACAAAGCGGTGTATGAAAAACTTGTAAAATTAAATTGAAAAACTCTGAAACCTGCAATCACTGGAATTTCACATTTCCTTAATTTAATTTAATATAACGGAGATTACATTTATTAATATAATAAACGTTTGACACTAGCATTCACTTTAGAACTTTAAAATAATGATTTCCATCTTCCGACATCCGACTGTTGGGTACATTTGAAATTCAAATATTTCTTCATCAACTCCAATAACGAAGTTCACATGAAACATACAGCAAGTAGAACTTAGTCACAGAGTGATACAACAAACTGTTTACTAACCTAAGCTAAACTACCACCGTTTATCGGCGTCTATCTCGATTTTTTGTCTTCTCTTTGTTCGAGATACAGTTGATAATGTGGTACCTAAGATTGTCCTTGCGTTTGCATCGAAATGAACAGTAGGTGCAACAAAACATAGGAGGTTTTCCGCACTCATACTTCATGTGCCTTTTTAAGGTGTTGGGCCGCATGTAGGACCTACGGCACTGAGGACATACATGTTGATACTTCGGTCTGTTTGTCTGTAGGCTCGCTTTAGGCTTCATCAGAGATGCAGATCTGACGAGGCGAAGTTCGATCTTCCCGGGCGGTGAGACTGGACCGTAACAATCGGCGAAAGCAAACTCTGGAACAGAGAATAAGACAAGTTGAATTGAAACTTTTCGCCGATCATTCGCCACGTGGAAAGTCATGCGAGGTTTGTAGAATTTAAACATTCTATTTTAGAATGATTAAAATGCGTTACAGTGATTTCACTTGACACACAAAATGTACGTGTATTCTTAGTCTTAGAGCTTATCTTTAAACAAGCGTGCAGTTAGATGATACATAATAATTATGTTATTTTTTTCTTTTGAATAAATACCATAACTATTTTTTACATTAAATGTTTGCTTTAACTGTGTGTAAAATTAATATGTTCTTCACCATGAAATATATGCTAAAAAATGCGAAATCTATGCAAGTCACAATTAATTTCAAATTTGAAAAAGCTTATTATAATTTTAAACAAATTAAGTAAAGATTATCACATAGAAAACATTCATATAAAACGTTTTCAAGCTTCATTTTCTAGAAAAGAAAATTCATGTTTTTTGTTGATTTTCTAATGCGTCTGTTTATGGTTCATGTTCGCTGACAGCACAGACAACAAATATGATTATATACGTATTTCTATTCTGGTTTGCTTAATTCTATTTCTTCATTGACAGATTTACCAATGTCGTTGTTCTACCTTCTATTTTCTGGAAAAGTTCATTGTAATCTGAAAATAAAATAAGATTAAGTATTTCTTTTGACGTTTTTGATGATTTACGGAAATAAGTTCACTATTACGCTGTTACTTAATCTTGTAGGCGTCATCTTCAGCATGAGAAAATTCGGGAAATATTTTGATGAAAGTTTTTCGATGTATTTGTACTGATGAAAATTTCATTCATAATACTTTTTATGATTTGAAAAGAATATTACAATGTGGGGTATGTATTATGTATACAAAATTTATGATCATTATTGTCTATAATTATTATTTATAATTAAATTTAAATGGACATTGAAAATTAATAAATTAGAAACATTTATTAATTTAAATAAAAAAAAACAGATAAATTAGTGTTTTGTACAACAATTTTATTTTGCAGTTTGATAGTATGATACAAATGAGTCAAAGAAAAATACAAAATTGAAAATAAACAAATCTTATTATAATTGTTGACTTTATTTAAATTTAAAATTGGTCAATGGTAATGACTTAAAAACTTAACTGATTAAAAAATCTTAAAAGTACATCATAATTTTTAAAAACTTATGTCATGTACTATTTTCCAAATCAAGAAACGGCTTTTTGGTATATTACAATATTTGCGTGTACATCATGTACATGTACTTGCATGTACATTTTAACCCTTTCAGTCATGCAATTCAGTTTATTTTTGTACACAAATGCACTTGTATGTTTTCTAAATATTTATAAACAATTAAGAATTTAAAAAATTCTAATCGTTTTAAAGTTGACGGATTTTATTACGTATTGTGGAAAAAATTGCAGAATTTTGCATGGAATATAAAGAAAATGATCAAAAAAAGAAAAAAAAAAGGATGCCATTACAGTGGCTTCTATGACTGAAACGGTTAATGGAATAAATGTTAAGTATTTATAATAAAATGTAATAGTTACTAAAATATAATAGTTACTGCATATATTATTACAATTGTATATTTATATAATTCAATAAATATTGATTCATAGAAATTAATATAATTAATAATGAAATCACACGTATCATGAATGGGATTTACACACTTATAGAATTGAAAGATAAACTGAAATATGAAATATTTTTCTTGACAGTGTACCAAAAATTTGTAATTCTTAAATGGTTAAAATAGATACCACTCAGGAAGTTTTATAATAAAATTATAAAAACTCGCTTCGCTCGGGAGAAAAATGTCTCACGAGGTAAATAATCAACTTCCACACCAGTGTCGAAAAGTACTATTGTATTATCAACTATATAGAAACATCTATAACTGATCAAAATTTTTCTCACAAGATTCCCATGAATCTCGCATTTGAGACACAATTATGGCATTTTAATTCTCATCATTAAGAAAACTTCACTTCTACAAAAATTAAAATAAAAACCCTTATTGATGCATATTTAGCTAATATTTTTTCTCAAACTTTTTTTTGCACAAATGAAGCTGTTTTAATGTTTTTATTAAAATGACACCTATTACTAGCAGCATTTCCTAATTTTACACCAATATAACCGAAAAATCTGTGTCTCAAATTTGAGATAGTTTCCTTGCTGTGGAAAAATGAAAAATTTAGTAAAAACCTAAATTTTCTTACAAACTATAAAGTATTTTTACAATTTATAATTGTTGATTATTATAAAAAATGAGTAAATTTGAGATAAACTAATATAAGTCGCTAATTAAAAGGCGGAGATAGAGGGTACCCGATTGTGATCAGTATAAACTGAATCTCAAGTAACAGATTCAAGATTGCCTAATTCTTTCCTAACTTGCTAAGGTCTTGATTTCTTCAATTACGAGATAACTAAAAAAAACTAGCACAAAACAACACACCTAGTCACACATTAAAATCGCATTAAAACTGTAAAAATAGCGTCGAATTACAAATGCAAAAGTCCACCGGGGGTCTTTTGTACATAATACTTCTAATAGTGAAAAACTAAAACCTGCGGCGTATCTCGGCGAACGGCCAAGAAGTCAGCAGGCTGACTCCCCGAGCCACTCCTCATCGGTTGTACTTCATACCCTTGTGACAGTGGTTGATGTGGTAGTTCAGGTTGTCTCGGCGTTTGGCGCGATAATTACAGTGATTGCAGGAGAATCTCGCTGGTTTGCCGCACTCGTACTTGATGTGCCGGCAGAGGGTGTAATGCCACTTGTAAGACTTGCCGCACTTGGGACAGACGTGCTTCGTGAGGGCCCGGTGAGGGGCAGGTCTCTCCTCCTCTGACGGCGGGGATTCTTCCGCGGTGTTGGCGAGGCTTTCCGTGCGGACGATGGTTAGCTTGATCTTGCGGAATGGCTCCACTTTGTCGTAGTTTTCCATGTCTCCGTAGTAGAAGTCTGGAACAAGAAATGTTGCTGGTTAGTTAGAGAAAGAGTGATTGATGAGTAAGATTTAAGTAGACTACGGATATGAAATGCTCCCTTCGACATGCGTTGCTTAAATGGTTTAGGAGGGAAAAATGAATTCAAGTCTTCAGGCTGTTTAAATAATATGCTTTATTCATACAATCAGTTGAGTATTCAAGTTTGAGTTTTGATTAAAGCATTTCAAAACTTAGAGACTAGTCTGTCTGTTCTTTCTAATCGTTCGCAACAATTGTTCAGCAGTTTTTTTTTATGTTTCATTTGGCTTACATTTGGCACTCATAATTACAATTTTTCGATTAAAACTAAACAAGCAAATTGTACTATTTAATTATGCTTGAGACATAAATATATCGAGAGTAAAATTATCATTGGTTTTATAAAGCTCATATATTGCTATAAAAATTATACTAACTTAAACTAACTTTGTATTTCATTCATGTTAAAGATCCTCTAAAAAATATTACTTACTTTCAATTAAGAAAGACGGAAACGTGGAGCCATACTTATTTTATATGGATCAAATTTGTAAAACAATGTTTTTGGTCATTTAATTTAAATTTTGATTTTTCATAAATGAACATTTGTTTAATTCAGTTTGTACCGGAAGACTTATATAAAGGTAACAACAAAAAACACACACATTTAGTAAAAATTCATCAAGCAGTCTAAGAGGTACAGATAACTCACACATAGTATCTAAATATACTAAGTAATACATAGTAATATAGATATTTAGTAAAGATAGATAGTATAAATATTAAAACTGTCAAAGGAACAGTCTGAAAACGTTCAATTAATATTTTGCTATTCAGCAGAAAAACAAAACTAATAGAACGTTGAAAAATAGTAATTATGAGATTCTTTTATCATAATATAATATCGTAACTATACGAATTATCAGATCATCAATTAAATTTAGTCAGTTGGAGACAAATTAATCGGCACATCATTTGTCACTGACTTACAACATTTCAAGGAAAAAAATGAAACTTAATCTACTACATTAAAGCCTTTAAAAGTTCGTTCAATCAATGCTTCAAATTAAAGTCCCTCTTTATCCCCTTGCCCCGGTGCCTGTTCATAATATGCGTCCTCAAGTGCGTTCTGTACTTCCCCTTGTAATCGCAATAATCGCAGGCGTAACGCGGCGGCTGTCCGCACTCGTATTTCTGGTGCCTGATGAGCGAGCACGGGCGCTTGTAAAACTTTCCACATTTATCGCATTCGTTGGTTTTCTCCGGAGCTTCTTTGGTGCGTTTCAGATGAAGCTTCATCTGGGTTTCGGGGTGAAAAATGTTCAGAGACACATCCTGAGGCGAGACCAGCAGCGGATCTTCCAAGCAGTCTGCGAAATATGGATCTGAAAGATCGAGGTAATTCGATAATTGAGGAGACGGCGGGCGAGTTTTTGTGGATGTTCTGTATATTCTGGATGGTGAAAATAAAATTGGGCGGACTTGTGTGCTATAAAAATGCGTTTGGTTAATGAATTAAATTATTAGTCTCTTGCGAAATCAAAAAAAAAGCATTTGCAAATAATTAATTGCTTAATTTATTACGTGATTCAATTTTAAATCACAAGAAGTATCTACTACATCTAAGCGGATCTAATTTTATCCGGTAAAGGGTTCAAAATGCATTTCAAAATATTAAACAAAGCAAATTACAGCAAAATGTAGAAAAAGTTTTAGCTAATAAATATTGCATAAAACGAAGCTGTCATACTTAATATTATAAAAAACATTAATTTTCACTCAATAACACAGTCACACAAAAAAATAAAAACTGTTCTGTGCGATAGACTAAACTACTGACCTGCCTGACGTAATGGACATATTCATTTATCACATATAGAAATATATTTCTATATGTGATAGTTTAGTCTACGGTGCATATCACTTCTTATTTTTGTGTGCCTCTGTAATTATTCTAAAGAAATACAGGTAATATCAAAACTAAAACAGTTGTCTTATAAAAAATACAAAAGACAAATACTAAATTTTCATTTTTTATAATACACTGTCACACAAATTAGCCACAAGTCAATTTATGCAATGTCGTTAAATCTGACACAGTAGATTAGAAACTTGATTCTTCCTTTTTTATATCAATTCTTGATTCGAGCTTGTTCTTATAAGAAGTGCAGCAACTGCAGATCTGTCGAATTATTCAGTTACTTGATTTATAAAATACGAAAAATTCTTGTAATTTTTTATTCATAATCTGACTTCATTTGCTCTGTTTTACGTCGCAGGCTGTAAATTTGTTGCAGATTTGCCAAATGTATACGCAGTCGTAGTGGACAATCCTGTTAAGCTTTGCCAGCTTTATTATTAGCAAATTTGCACCTCAAGTAGTCCTGAAATAGAAAAAAAAAATTATTAGTAACTGGTAGATTAAAATGATTTATGCATTGCCAAGTCATGAGTCAATTTTTGAGAAGAAACAAATAAACTGTCTGAAACACAAAAGGTATTAAAAAAAAGTAAATCAATACTTAATTAACAAAGTTTGTGAAAAATGTTATACTCTCCCTTTGAAAAAATAACAAAAAAAGATATTAGTTCACAAAAAGGTGGAATTAAATCTATGAAAGTATAAACTATACAAATTAAAACAGTACAAATATTATTGAAAAAATTAAATAGCTTTATTATCTAATCGTATTTAAATCTAAGAAAATTTGACTCTTACATAATACGTTTAATATTATTTTGGTTTTGAGCACTTAATTCTTAAAGTTGATGTTCGTAAAAATCTAACAACTTCAATTAAGTGCTACCTGAGAGTAATATATCTTGTTCCTTAAAATCTACATAATTTCATGAAGTAAAATTATCTATTATATACATTTCTAAATTTAAAATTTTCTTTCTACAATCGCACTTACAAGCATACATTTGTGGCGACTTTTTACTCCATCAGAAAATCTTTTCTAAGTATTTTCCGAGCCAAATAAATAGTATTAGTTAAATCTAAAAGAAACTTTTACAAAAATCAAGAAGATACATAACTTCGTACGCAATCACTTACGCACACATACAATGGCACTTTGAAGCTGCCCAAAGCCTCTTCTAGCACCGTCATTCAACAGTTTCGAACCTAACCGGCTTGCCCTTATGCCTATTCAAAATGTGCTTCTTAAGATGATCTTTATGCTTGCTGCGGTGGCTGCAATAGACGCACCAGAATCTGGGGTGCTGTCCGCACTCGTACTGTATGTGACGTTTTAGATGGTGCACGTGCTTGTACGTCTTACCGCAGCGGACGCAGACGTTCGCGGACTCCTCAGCCACCAGAAGCGGATCCGGCCGGTGGCTGAAGGTCTTCGAGAGCTGCTGATTCCTGCTGTCCTGAACGAAGATGGCCTCGATTTCTACTGGTAGGGAAGACGCGAAAACGAAGTCTGAAAAAGAAACGGTGGTGCGCGATTAGTATGGAAATAAACGGGCGGTGCATCGACTAAAAACCAAGAAATGTTATATTGTTTACGTGCTGCAATCAACTATGATATTTTCGAATGAAAACTTTTGTGCAGAAAGAATTTTGATGGATTATTAAATAACACTTTTCTTACTCTGAGAACCAGACTAAATAAATGACACAGTTATTTAAAAGGTTGCTTTATTACAGAAATGAACAAGGGTTCTTGGCTCATGCTACTAATGCATCGTTCTTTACACCAAGGTAAACGTCGTAGTTCCGGCGACAAAACTCCTTATATCTCGGCAAGATTTTCGAGGACATTTCAAAAACATGTTTATACCGATTTCTCAGTGACGGGAATCGAACTGGTTGATGTAATCAATCAATATATTTAGGGAGGTTCATCGGTTAAAATCTTACCTTTTGAAAAAAAAAATGGTATATTTTATATTCATCTAATAGCTTAAGCAAAAATATGTATAAAAGAAGGATAAATATGCTTCATGCTGTGAAAAACAAAGATTTCGTCTAATAATAGTCACATGACAAGTGCAGGTATTGTAAGTATATTAATATTTATATTAAAAAGATTAAAATACGTACAGGATATGATAGTTTAGACTGTGGGATAAATTTTTTTTTTTTATATGCCTGTGTAATAATTGAAAGGGAAATTCGAAATTCAATAAATAAAAAAATTAACACGTGAAGACAAATTTTGTAATAAATGTTCATATTTAATGTAAAAACCAGACTGTAAAAACATAAAAATTATCATAGCCATTCTAATAAATTTTACAATGTCAATATTAAATTTTCACACAAACGTTTGTCAAAATTGTCTGTGCGAGCGGGGAAAAAGACAAAAACACGGTGTGCAACACGGGGTGAAAAGCTATTTCAGACTCGGGTGAGGTACTTGCAGCACTCGTCTCCACCTCGGGTGCCTTCGGCGCCCGAGACTCCGACTCGTGCTGAATGTCTCACCCTCGCTAGAAATAGCTCATTTTCTCCCCTTGTTACACAATGTACTATATCATATTTTTACTTGTAAAAATAGAAACTAAACTGATTTTTTTCTGATTTTTACAATTTGTATCAAGATACTGTTGAAAATCTAACCTTTAGACCGGCGGAGTTCTGACGACATTTTTCCTTCAGAAAGTCCGAAGAATTTATTCCTATTTATTGTTCGATCAACAAATTTGCGATCCCAGGTAGCATTGGCAACTAACGGTCGGAAAAATTTTTGAATTTTAAAACTTCAAAATAAAGGCGTATATGAGGTTTCACTACTGATCCTTTGTGCTCGTGTGCAGTTCATATTTATTAAACCAATTAAATACTAATTATTGACTAAAATTAATAGATGACAAAAAACTACCTAGATGTCAGCTCAGGTTTTGCTGACCTGTTCGGTTACTATTTTATTTTTGCATAAAAAACAAGTTAACAAGTTTTTGACATCGCTTGAAACACAGACTGTTTTACGAGTTTCAAACGAATAATTATTATAATTTACGTTAGTCAAACGAATATCATCTCTTGCAATTAGTGTTCTTCAATTCTACTTTTAAGATCTCTTTTTATTTCTCCGATGCACGTGACTGTACACGAATTGCAAGAAAATTTATAGGCAACGAGTATATTAGATATATTAAAAAAAAAAGTAATATTAATGTGTTATCTTGTTTTTATGTAAAAATAAAACAGAGCCTAAAGAAGTCAGCAAAACCTGTACTAACGAAACATATTTTTTTAATTTTTTATTTCTAGTTTTCATCCAGATCGTCTTTCGTCATCTAATAATTTTAAATATATAGGGTGCTTCTACCATTAATTATTTATTAACTAGACTGCACAAAACAATATAAAAACGCTTTGGCTCAAACATGTCACAATGCAAGTACTTTGTCCGATCTGTCACTTTCTGCCTCGTGCGTATACCGAGCTGTCACTTTCTACCACGTGCATACACCGAGCTGTCACTTTCTGCCACGTGCATACACTGTATATATTCGCGCACCAAATATAAATATACAAACACACAGAAAACAAATGCACAAGCACACAGAACATAGACACATATTCCAGCTGAAAATAAACGTACTAATAACAAGTAAATTTTACTTGAATAAAGTAAATTTTAGTTGGATCAAGTAAAATGTACTTGCCATTAATACATTTTTTCAATGTAACGAAGAAAAAAAAATAATTTGCAATTAAACATTTTTCTAAACAAATTTACAAAATCTGTACGACGCCGTCGAAACGACGACGTCGCAACTGGAAAGTTACTGGCTTATTTCCTTTGCGTTTAGTATATTTCTAGGCCTTGAGACGCAGTACAATTTTCAACCCTCACTCCATTGGCTGTTTTCGGAAAGCGTAGGGAGAAGGTTGTTTACGTATACCGACGCTTTCACTTAATGAGTTTCTATACCTGAAGCCTAAACATTTGGTCTAAGCTTATACCGATTGTCTCTATCCGGTCCCCTTTTTCTTCTCTTCCTTTGTTCTCCTTTTTTTTTCTAATAATCCGGGCCCCGCGCGCACGTGCAACTATGATTTTTTTAGTGTTTACATTAAAGTATTTTATATTTTTAAGACAATGTTATTTTGTTACATATTTAGGTATTTTTCATCATTTTCGTCAATAAATCTTGAATGGATCGATTGATAAATCTGATGGTAAATGTAAATAGGGTGGTTTTTATATTTTTTTATTACTCAGAATCGATATCTTACATCTTTATTCCATATAATTGAGTATAAAGGATGTAATGCAGAGTGATTAAAAATCACTATAGTAATTTCAATTCTTTATTTATTTTAAATTGATTCAATATCGATGATATTGAAGTCAAATCATATTACAAAATAAAAATGTTACACGTAACTAATCTAAGACATTAAATAAGTGGTTCTTCAGGCTTAAATCTGGCAAGACATCAGGCACGAAACCTATCTTGAAATCACATTTATATTACAATATTTACACATTCAAACTTTATTAAAGCATATAAAAATTTAAATCAAGACCCTTGTGACACCTAAGAATATGGTTTTTCATGTCGTTCTTGTGTTTGCATCTTTGAGGACAATAACTACAGCAAAATCGGGGAGGTTTGCCACACTCAAACTTAATGTGCCGCTTAAGATTCGCGTTATGCTTGTAAGACTTTCCACACTGTGAGCACATATTTCTGAATCCTCTTACACCGGTTATGGACTGGTAATTGTAGAGTTGCACCTTTGTACCGCCTGAAACTAGTATTTATCTAAATGAATTAGCGATAAGGCAAAACAGCGGTATGGTTATGTATTTAAGTATTGGTTTCATTTATTCTTGAGAATTCCTTGTTCAGAGCAGTAGTTGTAAGAAAATGAAGATAATATAAAGCATGTTTTTTTTTTAAATAAAACAGATAAGTTGCTAATAAGAAAACCATATTTGTTAACTAAATTAATGGCAAAATAATCAAGAGATATTTTGACCCGAGAAAAATAATATACCTTAAAAGTGAAAAATTATTGCCGAAACTTGAAGTAGAAGAAAATAGCATGCAAAAAAGAAATCTAAACTACCAATTGTAGCAAATAAAAATTATTGCACTAGCTTGAAGTGACAGAAAAATATATACGAAAGCAAAAATTTAATAAATGAAAGTAAAAAGTTAGTTTCGTTCTTTTTATACAAAAATTTATCTTTATAATTTAAATACAACTAGACGAACACTAGAACTGTGTTACAACATCATTCGATCACGTGATACTGAGGTGGTTCAATCTTGTGTCGCTGCGTCACATGACACTCCATATTGTACTTCCGGATGGTTCGATGCGGACAGTAGTAGCAAGCGTAACGAGGCTGTTGATTGCACTCCTTTCTCTGATGGTACGACAGGTGTTTGAAGTGCTTGTAGCTCTTGCCGCACTCGTGGCAAACGTTATTCTGTACTTTTGCAGTTTTTCCGGCTGGCGGATTACTGGACGCTCCGAGAATTTTGTATTCTGAAAAAAAAAGCAGATGGGCTTGGTTAGTGAGAGCGATTTTGTTGTTGAGACTTGAAAGTCACCTGCTGTGATCGTTCGTGTAAAGAAGTAAATGCAGATCAATTACTTTAGATTTCAACAATTTGGTTTATTTTCTACAAAATAGGTTTCAGAATCTAGTGAAAGCTTCGGGTATTATAATATAATTTGTTTGTTACATATTTTACAATTTTAAATTTGATTTAAGTAAGCCTTTTATTCTTACAATTATTTTTTTATTTCATTCTAATCAGGAGCCGCCACACAAAACTTGTTTTTACTTGTAAGTCATGAAGTCAATAATAGTCTGATCAAGGCATTTTTTATTATTAACTTCAAATTATTGATGTCATATTTAATCTCTTACTTGTTTGGAATTTAGTTTATTAATATTAAAAATCAATATTTTTTTATTCAAATGAAAGTACTAACTGTGTGTTCTTTCATTTTTATTACAAATTTATTAAAGGTGTCAATATCTTTCTGATTTAAGAACATAGATTTGTAGCGCAGCTTTAAAAAAATCCATTACTTTTGAACCATTTACAAACATAACAAAAACATTATCATGTAAGCTCCAAACAGCATCGCAATCTTAAACTTAAATAAATTACTTTAATGCGCAAACTTGTAGAAAAAACGCAGCGCCTAAGCAAGCAGCTATTTATTCATGTGCATCCGACGTATGTGCTTGTTAAGATTGTGCTTATGCCGACTACGATGGGGACAGAAGGAACAGCGGAATTTCGGCGGTACACCGCACTCCAATTCTTGGTGTCGCTCCAGGTGAGCGAAACGCTTGTACGACCTTCCGCACTTGGTGCACAAGTGTCGGCTCTCCTGTTCGACGAGAATCTGCGACAAGAGCTTCGTCGTCGCACTGCCTGGTCCCTGCACCGACTCCAGGGACAACGGATCGCTCGGCAGTGGAATCACGTGGTCAGCGTAATCTGAAAAAGTTCAGAGATTATTTTAGCGGTGTCTGCATTCTTTATTCGGTTTGATATCTGCAGTTGGAAAGAGAAGAATGAACACACGGCTATTTTCAATAGAATAATACGTTTATTCTCTTCTCGTCGTTCGAAAATGGCTTAATGATAAAATGTCACTCGTTATACATTTATATATTTGTTAAACAAAACAATTTGCGATTTTTTACAGAGTGTTCTAGGATGAAGGGTAAATAAGCAATGAGGAGGCAATCAGAACAATCATACCTGTCTGACCGAATCCGATGCAAATCCCTTACATTCGTAATTGCTACATAAAATCAGCTACTTATAATCGGTAATGTAGGTATCTTATAAACTCCTTTGTACAACTTCCTCCATCAATAACTTATCGCTTGCAACAGAATTCTCGAAAACTTTCTGATTGCAAATCAAACTCAAACGAAAGTCTTCCTTATTGCATATCGAAGCGGTGTACCGGATTTTTCTCGCTCCGGTGCTTCCGATCAAAGTGCTTTTTAAGATTATGCTTGTGATTCGAGATCTGAGGGCAATACGCGCACTTAAATTTCGGTATTACCCCGCACTCATAGATCTCGTGCCGCCTGGCGGTGTTAACCGTCGAGTACAACTTGCCGCATTTGGAGCACGCTTTCGGCGTCCTACTGTGCTGCGCCCTGCTCTTCTTGCTCTTCTCCGAAGTGGTCACATCGGGCAATAAGGGATCGCATGGCGGATCCACCAAGCGATCATTGTCGAAATCTGAAATTATTAAGTCCATGTTAGGTGACGATATTTGTAGGTTTGTTAATGTTGAAGAAAGAGGAGAAGAATTTTTGGGCATGTGTGTATAGGAAACGGAAAGATAAAATCATCTTACACTCAAAATGTGGAACCTTTTTTGAACGTCATCAAAGTGTACAGCAAAGAGTTGGGGAATTTGGAGGGAGTTTTGAAAGGACGATACTAATATCTATAGCAGATATTGTTCTTTTTCCAAGGGTCACGTGTATATAAATAAGACAACAAAGTTTATTGTATTACAAAAGTTTATTCCTTCCATGCATTCGTTATTGCATTATATATATTAAGCTATCTGATGATGATAAATCAATATCATACTGAAGTTCAGTTTAAAACTTGAAAAAAATTCAATTTAGAGAATTTCACTCCTCGTAATACAAACAGCTTTTAATTCTTTTAATACTAAAAGTTGATTTTGAAATGCGAATAATCACAGCTTCATTTCTAGTAAATTATTGTTTACATAGTGATGTAAAACTAAATCGCACAATATCAAACACTTTATATGTACATATTATACTAAAAGATTATTTTTTTAAACAAATAAATAATACAATAGCAACAATTCACTGCACATTTCACTTATCGTCGTAGTAAAACTCGTCCTTATTCCCGTTATGAACCCTTGTCACATGCTTGATTGTATCACTTTTGTGCTTGCTTCTGTAAGGGCA
>JAWWML010039317.1:0-65352 GCA_035047165.1 Ormyrus rosae
TTAAGGAAAATGCGGATTAAGTTCCCTACAAAATCGCCACGTCCCACGATTGTAGCGAATTTTACGGTAATTTATAATGAAAAATTCTCTCAGTGTACAAACGATTATGTTTGCTCTAACGTGGCATTTTTTTACCTATAAATAACCAATAAATCCTTAAATTTATTGACTATTCTGTTAAAACAATGTTGATGCTAAAATATTTCTTGGACTCACAATCGACTCTGAATTTTTAAAAAAACTTTAAGAACTTCAGAACTTTCTGTATATAAAAACGTTTGCAAATTGTTATAGTTACAAATTCACTAGAAGTAAAATTGTTTTTTTCAGATAATTTTATAACGGCGATTTACGTCAAGTTTTCCGATATAACGACAAATAATCGCGCTAAACCTCCGACAACCTACATTTTCAAAACTGGAATTAAGATTCTAAGCGGAAATATGAATATTATTCAAATGACCGAACTATAAAACAGTCGGCCATTCTACTACATTTCACAAGCTTACAAAAAAAAAGCCCCCGACTTTTAAGATCAGCAATCTTGTTTATTCGATCAATAACCGATTTTTCAAAAGCCACAATCGCAGATATTAATCAACGCCGCACTCCCATTTCTTCATTCCCAAAACAATCACCCGCAAAACTCAATTACAACCGGAAAACTCGGCACATTTCCCCGAGCCCCGCGACCTACCCCACGTCGCATTTAATGCGCTCCGCGTCCGCATTATGCGAGCGGGATTCATTACCAATCGCTGGCCTCGATATTACCGTGGCTCTCTCGCCACGGAGGAGGAAGCGGCGCGGGAAAAAGGGAAGCGCGCCGCGCCGCTCTTTTGCATTGTGCGAATGCAGGCTACTTTCTTGAATGACGCGTGTAGGAGCGCGACAAGAACAAGGTCTTACCACGCCGTTATTAATTCAAGCGCGGCGCGGCCGGCATTTCAATGGATCTCGGCTCGCGGTGGATTGTGAGCGAATCTTTTTTTTTTTGCGTTTTTAGTTTAATTGTGCGGCTCTGATTTAAGGATCTGCGAGTGTTTATTTATGGGCTGAATGCAAATATGTATTCGGTTTTATGGTTTGAAGGATTTATTGCGCAGTAGGTCGGTAAATATTGAACGTCACAATTGAATCTAATCACGATTGTAATTAAATTATTGTTATTATGTTAAAAATGAAATAGAATAATTTAAAACATACTGAACTACTTTTAAAATCGAAGAACAAAATGTAATAGAAATGTGTAGAATATAAAGTGTGCGGAATTTTAAGGGTTTGAGGTTTGGCGTCTATCCAAAGAGCTTTAGTGAAGATTTCTATACAATAATTTAAGAGTTGGAACATAATTTTAAGTAGATTTTATTAACGTTTTAGTTTGGAGCTACGAACTTTGAAACAGTGCCATTGACATCATTAGCATGTAAATGGAGCTGATACTATATTTACGTGGTTTTGTAAAAGTGATTTCATTAAGACAGAAAAGATTGGATGCGATTGTTGAGTTGCAATTAAATATGTCAGCAACGAAATTGTTTAAAATTCCTTTGTAATTAAACAAGTTCCGTTATACAAGTCTTTCAGATGCAAATGTTTTAATAAGAATCGTGACGTTAGTCGGTCTGCAAGTTAGTTATTGTAAAAGGAAAATGTTTATGACGAGTTTCTTTATGACTAGCCAAAGCTTTTGTTTCTCCTTTTTTTTTATTTTTCCATAAGAGCTTTTAAATTTACATGTTAGGCTAAAGTTATGCAATGGAATGCATTGTAACTTGTACTGTCATCCGAGAAAAAAAACAGGAAATTGAATTTTGACTTATTTGCAAATATTTAAAAAAGTTTTTAGCATTTCATTTGCTTCTCGTTCAAACAAAATAGATTTAAAAAAATGCCAAAAATCCCGCAGCTTGAAGCTCCGGAACAAGGAATTTCATCTCTCGGATTTCTAATTTAGGAAAATATTTACTTGAAAAATGAAAAGCGGAATGAGAATCGTTTTTCTTAGTCAGTATTTGACGCGCGCCTTGTTTTTCTACCATTTTACCCTTCCTTAACAAAACACGTGTAGTCGCAAGAACGTTCCTCTCAAAGGGATCAGAAACCGAAGCCGATTTCTCAAAGTTTTTGTACATGATCAATTTCCAGTCGCAGCTGGCGTTCAGAGGTAGGATCATCAATTACAAAAAAAATAAAGACTCAACATCTGTCATTAGAATTTAATTGAATATCTGCGTCGAAGTTTGACATTAACTATTTAAAACAAAAGCACGAGATGAAGTAGTAATATGCAAATGCTCCAAATAACTCGAGCCTGAAAATTGGATAAAAATTGCCGAGTACGAGCTTATCGATATTTCTACAAAGTCAACAAAAAGGCAAAATATTCATACCGATGTTTCTTATCTGAAAAAAAAGAGGCAGTCGCTCATTAAACTAATGCACTATAAAAAAGAAGTAAATCAAAGCATTACAAACCGACGACAAACTCGAAAGAAAAAAATCACCTATAATTACTCGCGCAATCAGATAAGACGCATAATATAATCATAAACCCCGTCGCTAAGGAGCCAATGAATAATTCTTCTAACGCGCCGCTAATTCAGCCGGACTTTAAACGCGCCGTTTTCGATGTAAATCGTCCTTTCCGCGATCCGCCCACAATAATCGGCCGGCGGTCGGTCGGTGCCGCGCGTCAAAAATCGCCTCGGCGTCTCATTAGCATACGAGCTCTCTCTCTCTCGATCTGGTTTTCTGCGGCCGCGCGCCATTGATATTCCTCGGGGCGTCGTATTCGCGTGGGCCGCCGGAGTTTATTTCGAGTCGGGAGCGAGAACCTCGTAATTTAGCCGCGAGGGAAAACACTGCAGAAGCGCGGAGAGAGAGAGAGAAGAGACTAACCAAACAGCCGGATTCCGAGACGGCCGGAGATGCGCCACCGAGAGAGGCTTAGAAAAGCCGAGCTGTTGTGGCGCCGCGAAACGGAGGATGGAAATATATCGGCGAGCGTGGACTGGCAGGGGTGATAATTTATGCGCGCGCTGCTTATGCTAATTTTGTTTTGGTTAGGTAACCATTGTTGTTTCTCTCGCGGCTTTGATTTCGCTCTTGAACTTTTTGCGACTTTCGACGAGTTTTCCTTTTTGAATGGTTTTCTCGTTGTTGAAGGTGACGGTTGGCAAGAGTAGGCTTGAAGTGCAAATATGCGCGAAGACGTAACTCCGTTTATATGTGACTTTACTCTTCTGGAATTTTATAATCTTTCTACATTTTAATTCTTAATAATAAATAAGAGATTGATGGTTAAAAAAAAGTACTACTTAAAATAGTATATAACTTTCGATAGGCATAGTTGTTTGTAGCGAAACTATTTACTCGACAAAGCTAAATTGCTTTCTCACAGTGAAAGTTCTAACATTATTATTATTATTATGTTACTCTCCATTTTCCAATTACATTCTTGGAATAAAGACGCCATCGACTGGAAGAAATTTTTGCAAAACAGGACTCGTCTCGCCCGAGAATGTAGTGGAGTATCGGTTACCTTCTAACAATGACTCGTTAGTACATTGTTAACTGCATTAGAGGAGGAGCGAGTGTCAAACAAGCATCTCCCCCCGGGTGAAAGTTGACCGAAGCGACAAATTCCTTTTCGAAGTTGACGAACAAGCCGGAGCCGCGCGCCGCATATTCTAATGGCTCCAATTAACACCCGCCGCCGCCGCCGTCGGGCGAGAAACTTTTTTAATCTCATCTCCGTCTAACCAGAAGGATATACACGTCCAAGGATCGGGGCGTGGACTCGGCAAAGCTGGAGGTATTCTTTTGAAGTTCGCGCTAATTACTTTTAATTCGTTTACGTTATAAGGCGAATGTTTTTTCGCTTATGCGGAGAGGCCATATGGAAAAGCCTGGCTAACAAATTTCAACGTCGCTGCTTATTTATTTCTTATGGTCGGCGCATAACTCCGCCGCGTCGCGGCTGAATGCTAAGCGCTTAGAAAATTCTTTCGATGACGTCGTGAAAGGCTTAATAACGACCCCATTATTTCTACGAGTCATTCCTGGCTTTTCCTATACTTATTTTTATTAGCTGTAGACAAAAAAGTCCTTACAAAAAAGGAAAAACTGTGATTCTGCGATTTTTACAACGAAGGCTCGAGTTTGAGCCTTATGAAATACAGTTTGCTCTTAATTCTAGCTGAACTAAACGGCGGACAATTATTTATTCTTTTAATTCGTTATTTATTTTCACAAGTATTTAGAAAGGAACTATTTAAAATCTTCCTTTTTAATTGAGAGTTTACGTTGGAATAAATTCTTCTCAATAACAACGCAACTTTGAAGTTTCTCAGTGCATCTTTAAAATCTGGTTAAGTTAAATAGCGCAATTTCCGAGTTTTATGCATGCCCTTACTTACTTTATAAAAGCAATTTTTTTTAATGAAATTGGTTAAAAAATCCGTTAACCTCGTCAACGCCATCCGTAACAAGTTTCTTTTATAATCCCACAAGTCCATTATTTCTCAAAATCACTCCAGGCTTTTCCAGCCATTTTTCTCGTTCGCCAAAAAAAAAAAAGAGAAGACCCCCCCTTGGAAAAGAAGAAAACAAGCCACCGAATCGATATTGCCAACCGATGACTTAACGATTTCGCGAAAACAAGGCTCTCCCCCGACGAAGGCACGATTTCTATCGGCGGCTTATTTCTCGCAAGAGCAAACATTCATTACGGCGCCGGCCGGCAAATTGTAAAATATTACGTCCACAGGTGAATTTTAAGGAAACGCAGCAACTCGTGATTACCCCGATCGCAACCTCAGCAGCAGTTAATGGCCGCCTCGATACGTTATCCAGCCTAACGACTTAATGACGGGAATCCGCCACTTACCCGCGCTCTGCGCCTTCCTTTTTTCCCGGCCGCCTCTTCGATCTAGATCGAAGCGGTATATTTCTTTATTTTCCTCGTTCGGAGTCGCCTCACGAATGTATATATATGTATATTCACCCACGCACTTCCGCCTAGGGGACGCGACTAGGAATGCCGATATCGGTAACGGGCCGCTGCCACGTCTCAATTAGCGGTTTTGAAAAACAAGGGGGAAGGCCGCGCGCGCGCGCGAAATTTTATTTTGCCAACATTGTTCGCGACTGCACGGATAGGCAGGCTCTCGCGTGTTTTTGTAACGCGAAATGCTGAGCCATCTTTTTATGTAACGGCCGACGGGGGAACGATGGAATCCTCGCGCAGATCCGAAATCACCGACCAGATTGAAGCAAGACGGCTAGTCGAGCGCGTTTATTTTTTTTTTTTTTTCGACATTCGCTCATTTTTTACGAGGCTCCCGAGGCGGGATGAAGAGTAACGCGGACAGTTTCAGCAGCGAGGGAACGCCAGTGTAGAAGCCGGAGGAGGATTTGGGTTCTTTTTGAAGTAGAATCCTTCGAAAATGGAGGTTAGTAACACTGAACGGGTTTCGAGATGGATAGTAATTGTATGATTAAAA
Source organism: Ormyrus rosae (assembly GCA_035047165.1). NCBI lineage: Eukaryota > Metazoa > Arthropoda > Insecta > Hymenoptera > Ormyridae > Ormyrus > Ormyrus rosae. The sequence continues at coordinate 5,508 of JAWWML010039317.1, forward strand.
TGCGGAGATTATATAAATGTATGCAACGGTGCACTAATGCCTCATACGTACTGATACAAATTATGAAATTGCACTTAAGTTCCCATATAAATTTAAATATGCAAATCCGTCATTTGCATCGCGGCGTTTGAGATACGCATTAAATCTATTACTTTATTACACTTGCGTCATTAAATGTTGATTTACAGATTTAATAAATAATATTTACCGCGGCGTAAGGGAACACAACCGTACAGTAAGTTTTGCCCTGGCATTTACAGAACTACCTGCGTCTGTAATAATGTGCACGAGCACATGTAACTAATTAGTCACGTAATTGAAAATCTGATAATACCGTCGTTATAACAATGCACAGTGTTTTGTTACTAGATAAGATAATGACAGAAGAACATAACATTCGGTTTCTAAAAATATTTTCCATGCAATGGAACAATGCAATAAACTAGTTTAATTTTGCTGGTTTTTTTCCTTCTTTTGTGAAAAAGTATTTTTTCCTTGTTTTGTGAAAAAGTATTTCCTCCTATGGCTTTTATTATGTATTTCAAATTTTTTTTTTTAGAATTTTAAAACATTCAAATCATAGAAGCATAATTCGATTTTAAAACGATGTGCAAGTTGAGTTCACAACTGAAACAAGTCTTTAATCCTTTGTAAACGAATTTATCAGTGAAACCGGTAAAATTTCTACGAAAGAATAAAAAGTTGTCTAAAACATTTATCTTGGATTAAGACATCCGCACGAAACGACACTCGTGCTTTTCTACAACCTCGATAACTCCACATGATCCCTAATTCAGCCGCTATGCAAATTTCTATTTTCGCAGAACGAGAAAGCGTCGACGCTGAAATGGCCGGACTACGTCGTCATCGGGATTGTGATGGTGATCTCGGCGGGCATCGGCGTGTACTATCGGTTCACCGGCGGTCGGCAAAAAACTGCGGAGGTGAGAGAGACTCTCGCCGCGCGAAAGCAGGTTTATACGTACAAAGAAAGCCGTAGAGAGAATATTATTCCTCCAGATCGTATCGTAAGCTGCCAATGCGAGTAACGAGTTAATCAGTATAAAAGAAGCTGCACGAAAGGGAGAGAGAAATGCAATTCACATAATTCAAGCAAGCTCGCACACTCGCTCATCTTGATCTACCGGAAAGACGACTCGGACTGTTTGCTGCTTCTTACTTAATCACGACTGACGTTCCTCTATTTTTCAGAGCCGGGTATTATGTGGAAACTAATAAGTCATTTCAGCTTTTTTTTTTACTTCTCTTTGTCTTGCTAATGCCGGCGGATGACATTATTTCGGATTAACTGGCTGTAAAGTATTTTATAACTATTTATGGACGCGATGCACAGGTTAGTTTATGCTGAATTAATTAGCAGGTTCTTATCAACGAAAAGTTATAAAGATTGGTTTGCTACCAGGTTATTCGTTCCTAACTCGATGAAAATAAACCCAGTCAAAGTTCATTGCGAGTGACTAGCAAAAATGACTGATGCATTCCGGGTCATGTGACTAACCATGTGACATCGCCATTGTTTAACAATTCAATGAAATAACTATCAAACGAAAAATTTTATAGCTACAAGCAATTTCTGATTTTTGACAACAATTATTTATAGCACTTTGAATGCAAATACCAGGCTTTCCCTTTATCTAAGCATCTTAAAAAAGCATTATTAAGGACTCTATCGCGAGACTTTATTGCTACACAGCCTCTTAGCTTGCACGGCCATGCATCTAGACCACACGTAATTCAGCGTGCCTTCGCGCTCCGTATTTACGGCCAGTCGATACTTTATTACTTCCATTTACATCTCGGAATCTAACTCAACCATCGGCATCTAACAACTCCATTATCCCGCACAATTGAGACGTCGAACGCTTCTGCTTAATAAAGTATTGGAATCCCCGCGCGTGAGGCAACAGGCTCAGTTTGCTTTAATTGCCCCCCAGGAGTACTTCTCGGCCAATAGGTCGATGAACATCGTTCCACTTGGCATAGCCTTGATGGTCTCCTTCGTCTCGGCCATCACTATTCTGGGCATCAGCGCCGAAATCTACGCCTATGGGACGCTTTTCGTCGTCCATTATCTCGGGATCAGCCTGGCGACCGTCGTGGTGGCCTATTTTTACCTGCCGGTCTTCTTCGAGCTGAATACGATGAGCGTCTACGAGGTAAATACGCGCCACCACCACCAGGGGTCGATACGGCATATATAATGTACACGCGGCTAAATGGGTGTATGCGTGCGCGCGATGTCGCAAATCATGCTAAATTACCGCGGCGCACGTAAATTGCCGTTAAAACGGTGCTCGTCCACTCGCTGATGCGAATTAACTGCCGGTATTTTCCGATTCCGGAATTATACCGCGCGCCGCGGCTAATGTCTTTGGACGAAAATGTCGCTGCCTTTTTTTAATCGCGCGGATGGGTAATTATTAATGAGCATTGCGCAAGTAATTGATGCACTCGTTGAAATGCAGATGTAATATTCAGGAACTCTTTTTTTTGTCCCTGCCGTTTGAGCAAAGAAAAAGTGCTAAAAATTATGGTTATGTTTCTTTAATTGCAGGAAAAACCTGTCCGCGTTACGTGAAAATATACTTTGAACAAATGTTCGTAAATCATTATATTCCGAGTGAAAAATAATCTAAGGAATCAATTTTTTGCGAATCCGGTTTCTATTATGCCACTAGTTTTTTTACACTCGAATATAATGATAAAATAATTTCTTAGACCAATATAATTTGTTAAATTATATTTCAAATCTAAATTTTTTTTGCTATAATTACTATTATTAACTGAAATTATTTACCAATATTTTCGTGCAAATGCATTACAGTTTCATATAATTGTAAATAAAATAACGCCAAAACAACGGCGACGATCGATTTAAGAAAAATAACGTTTCCTCAAAGTATCTAGAAAGGAGATTCGGCGTGGCGGCACGCCTGACCACGAGCGTGGCGAATTTCATCCAGCTGACTCTGTACACGGGCGTAGTCCTGTACGCGCCGTCGCTTGCCATCGAGGCAACCACCGGTCTGTCCAGTAGGACAAGCATCGTGCTGATTGCCGTGATTTGCGTATTCTACTCGACGATCGGCGGCATCAAAGCCGTCCTGGTAACCGATATCTTCCAAGCCGTGCTGATGTTCGCCTCGTTAATCTGCATTATGGTGGTGGCTTCGGATGAAATTGAAGGCGGCCTGGGTAATGTTTGGAACATCGCTCGCGAGGGGAATCGCCTGCAGTTCTTTGAGTAAGTATTGGCTGCGTGGGGTTGATTGTTTACGAGTTCTTTGAAGTAGATGTGGTTGTGAATTTTGAATAATTATACGGATGGTTTCTACAATACTTTTAAGCAGATTTATCATTAACTAATTTTCAAGAGATAAACGAAATCGAATTAGAAAATAAGTGGAATTTCAATTTCGAAGAATTTCTTCACGACCGCTAATAGTTGCGAGGAAATTTCATGCCGAGCGTACGATATTTCATGGATTCTTTGTTGCAGCTTCCGGTTCGATCTGACAATACGTCACACTTGGTGGTGCCTGCTGTCGGCCGGCTTCTGCCTATTTTGTTCCTTGTACGGCGTGAACCAGGTTGAGGTGCAGCGGCTCCTGACCGTGAAGTAAGTTTCTTCCTTTCCACTGTGAATAATAGTGTTTTGGGAAATACGATTTCACGGATAGTTTCATCTACAGTCCGGCTGCTTATGTTTTTCTGCGCGTGACGAATTGTAAAAAATAACGAGATTTCACGTCATTTTAAAAATTGCCGTAATTATTTGCTTTTTAAAGTTCCTTAATAATGCATAATGTTATGCTAATATACTAAAAATACTATAAATATAAGAATACTATATAAAAATACTAATGCCAAAAAAATAATCTTGACTACAATTAAATAAAAAAAAATCAACATTCACGTTTTCTATCACAGATCTCTAAAATCAGCTCGTCTCGCCCTGCTCCTAAATCTCCCTCTACTAGTCTGCTTCGGCTTGACAACATCTTTCTGCGGCTTGGTGCTCTACGCCGTGTACAAAGACTGCGATCCCATGAAAACCGGGGAAATAACCTCCCACGACCGCATAATGCCCCACTTCGCCGCGACGAAAATGTCCATCTACCCGGGCCTGACGGGCCTCTTCATCGCGGGCATCTTCAGCGCCAGCCTCAGCACCATCTCGGCCATGCTCAACTCCCTGGCGGCCGTCTTCCTCGAGGACTACCTGAAGCGCGTCTACATGAAACTGGGCAAAACCTTCCCCGCCGAGAGGGCGACCCTCTTCGGCAAGATCCTCGCGGTGGTGAACGGCTGCGTCTGCGTGACCATCGCCTTCCTGGCCGGCAGCCTCGGCAGCCTCGTCCAGCTGACGGTCTCCATCACCGGCTCGATTTGCGGCCCGGTCCTCGGGATCTTCACGCTGGGCATGTTTTTCGAGGGGGCGAACGAGAACGGGGCGATCGTCGGCATCGTCACAGCGCTGATCACGTGCATGTGGGCCAACTTCGGGCAGCCGCGGCCCAGGACCCCGCCGCTTCCGGTTTACACAGATGGGTGCAACTTCACCGTCCTACCCACCAGCACCGCGCCGACTGTCGTCGAGTGAGCATTTTTCTTGTTTTTTCTTGCGGTGCACATAGGGAATTAGCTGCTGGGAAACGAATGCGGATCGACTATAAATTTTGTGGTTGCGCCGAGTCCTGTGTCAATAACAACTGTTGTTAATTGCACGCTTGATGGACGTTGTGGATTTAAGGCGCGGATATATGACTGGTTCGTGTGAAATTAATTCGTGAGAATTTTTTTTAGCCTTATTATTCTATTTATTTTTCAATTTTCAGTTAAAAGATATATTTAATGTCGCAGTAAATCGATTAAATCGCGTTCGGTAAAAGTTTTAGGTATAAAAACTTTTATTTAATCCGAGGTTTAATTACCTGGGAAAAGACAAAGTAAATCTCAACCTTTTACGACTCGACGGTACAAGTAATTGCTTTCTCATTAAGAAGAAACAAATTTAGCGAACGATCAAGCAGTTTGACAGCCAAGGGAAACGCAATTTCAATAATTATGCATTGATTCCCCGGGGATCGTCGTGATTCCCAAAGTTATTAAGCATAAGAAAGGCGCGCAGAATAGAAAACATTTAGCCTCGCGAAAAGAGTTCGTTTAACTTTACGACTCGGGGGTTCATTAAGTTGTCAAATGCAAGTCCCGTAAAATCGGGCGCGTAGCGCCTCGCAATTTTTCAAATAGGTTAATTGCGCGCTTCCGAGTCGCGAATAATAGATGTTCCAGAAAAAAGAGGCTACGACAAATCCCCAATGAGCATTGTCCGGCTGTTGTCCGCGCTAATTCGAAAGCTTTTAAGGTCCCGTGCACAATAAAAATGCCCGACTGGTGAAAAAAAAAAAAAGAACGGCAGCATCCCGGACGTCCGCCGCTCTTTGTAACGGCACACTCGTTTGAAAAACAGTAGTTGTCACCTTTTTCAGCAAATTAATCATTCAGGCGACAATGCGGGATGCGTTTTGATGCTTAATACCAATATCGAGATTCATTTCCGGCTGGCGGAGTTGTGGAAAGAATATTTATCGAACTGGGCTATCGTTGCCAGCGTTTTACGAGTAATTCAACGTGTCTCTGTACGTGGCGCGGCGCTTCAAGTACCATTGAAATTAATCAATACGTCCACTTTTCTTCCCTCCATTATCAATTTTAGTATTTTATATAATAATTTTTAATTAAAATCATAAAAAAATCGTAAACGTTTAAAATATTAAATTTTATTATAACCGACGAATTAATTTCGTACGTAAATAATATTCATGAGAGCTTTAAAACACAAACCGCTTTATATATGAATAAACGACTTAAAAGTTTGATGAGGTAATTTGGAATTGTACACAAAAGTAAGTGATTAAATTACTCGATTCGCAGTCTGTAACGACATCCAACCTATTATCAAAAACTGTATCGTAATACAGTAATACGTAAACTGTATCACAAACCATTCATTCTAATCAAAACGAATTCTCCTTCATTTCAGAGCCCCGCAGGACCCAACTTCCTACTTCTACCTCTACCGGATCTCCTACATGTGGTACAGCCCGATGGGGCTGACGATCACCGTCGTCGTGGGCCTCGTCGCGAGCTTCATCTCCTCCAAGCTCAGCCGTGCCGCGCCCCTGGACAAGGACCCGGGACTCTTTACACCCCTCGTCGCCAGCCGAATACGAAGGCGGAGGGCCGACGCGGCGAGGACCACCAGCAGCCAGGTGTTCGTGCTGGAGGATCAGCGCCAGAGGAACGGCCGGCGCGGCAGGGACGAATGACTAGAGCGGAGGGACGAGGGTGCCTCCGCCATGAACGAAGTCGGCCGGCTGCCGTACGGCAAGGCGCTCGACTTCTGGCAGTCGGACATCTCGTTCCACGTCGGTCATGATTTCGGAGGTGACGGCGAGTGAAGGGAGTGTGTGCATGTGAATAAAAGTCAGTGGTACTGTTCGAGGACGTCACTATGATGTAGTACGTGCAATGATTTGAAAACATTGTGCTGTATTTAGTGTGTAACGAACGTACATAAAGACTATGAATGCTGTTATCAAGAAATAGAAATGATTTTTGTCATGAAATTATATTATGACGTACATTTTTTAGGACATCGTGTGAACTTAAGACGAGAATTTGAAGCTTTATTCAAATCTCTAGTGAACTTAAATGATTATAAGTCCTTAAAGAATTGTAAATATTATCTTATAATCTCATTATCAAATTTCATGTTGAGATTGCTTAAATTATCTTCATTGAATGAATATTAAATATTAATTATTACCGATATCGAATAAATTCAATTTTACTATAACTAATTCTAATATAATATTCAGCTTTGCAATATAACAATATTAAAATGCTTTAAAAAAAGTTAATTTTATTACTTACGAATAAAATTGCTAATAACAAAGCCTCGGTAGATCGTTAAACTAACTCACCTGAAACGGAACAAATAAAAAATGTAATTAGATTAAGTGTTTCATTCTTGCATTCATTGTTGTTCGTACAATCATAAATGTAAAATATGCAAGCATAAATTTTAATGCTAAAAACCACAAATTATTTTTGTAAATAAAAAAGATAAAATAAAAAACACGATTATTTTTAATGTTCGTGTAACTCTGAAAAACATCAGAAGTATAAAAATCTTCCAGCAAAGTACTCCGAAGCTAAAAAAACACTTTCGATTCTCTTTGAATGCCTTCTTCCTGGAACTCCCTTTATTAATACGTCATGCATTACATCCATAAAATATTTAAGTTCTCGCTCGCAACATTTCCATCCTCGAGTCGTTCTCTTTCTGAACCGAGAACCATCCTCCCGGAACCTTAAACTCTTATAGCTTTCCTGCGAACACGTATAAATTCATAACCTCGTAAAATTCACCAAGTGAATGAAAATGCCATTAAAAAAGAACTGAAACCCAGGGCCGTTAAGAGGCGCAACTTTCTTCGCTCCTTCTTTCCTAGCCTATATCCGACTAATCCAATTATAAAGCGACTCGCCCCGTGGAAAACAAAACTCTGATTTAACCTTTATCCAGGGGGTGAGTCACGCAAGTAGTCATGTGTACATTGTGTGGCCTTTAATATTGGATCTATTAACTGAATTCGAAGGGACTTGATTAAATATTATGTAAATGTGATACTTTAATCCAACATTTTGTCGTGGGAACTTGTCGGAAAAAGGTGATTCACATGGAAGGCATTGCACATTTAGATATTTTCATTAATTTCTAGTTTCTTAATTGTATTTTTGTCTTAAAATGATTATTAATTAAATGATACTAAGAATATATAACACAACCATAAGATTGTAGTATCTTTTCCACTGCTGCTCTCTTTAAATTTCATCGTAAATCTACATTTCTAACCATTCAAATCCAATTTTTTCCGACAATTTAACTTCTCTCTTTACAGGGACTCTGACTCTCTCCCAAATCAGCATAACAATACCCCCCCTAAAAATTCACAAGTCCGTTAAAAGTCCCTCCGAGCCCACTAAAACTCTCATAAACCGAAAAGCCAAATCTCGAAAGAGTTAATTTATGAGGCTCTCTTTGACAAAAAAAAAATCTCGGTCAATTAGTCACGGAGAGAGAGAGAGAGCACGCGGCTACTCTTGGGCTTGGCGCTGAGCGACACGTGCACTTTGCGCCTCGCGGAAACTAGAAAAGTCAGCCATTACAGGATTGCACGTGCGTGTAGGCGCGTAAGGTGTCCCGCGTAGGCGCGGCCACCCTCCGAGAGAAACCGGACCCCGCGTGAGAAACGCCTCGCGATGTACCCGAGACGTTGGAACGATAGAGGAAGGCCGGTGCTGTTTTTTTTTTCAGGGGATGCGTTTTCATTTAATTAAGAGGGTTCCCGGGGTAAACACCGAGGTGAGGTGGCTTGTTTTCTGGAAGGGTCTGCCCTTCCGAGGGAGTGGGTTGGAGGTGAAATTTTCTGGGCTTTGATAAAGGCTTGAGTTATTGCGTGGTCGCATGGAATAAGATATGGGTTGAAGGCTTTATTGCTCCGGATAAATGTTATCGTGATGTAGTATTCTGTTTTTCTTAATGTAATTGAGGTTTTCATATACAAAATGTAGACGTTAAATGTATAATTCAATTTTTAATAGGCTGTGATTTATGAGGTCAACTTATGTAAACGGTAAGATAAAATGTTAACAATTATCAAAGTTAATTTAATTAAGATGATAAAATCGATTCGTCCTTTTTTATGGGAATAAATTTGCATGAAATTGCATGCTTGTTCAGTTCAATGGTTATCAATCATCGGATGTGCAAAGCTTACAGTCCAATAACCAACTATGCAAACACTGTTCATGGGATCAATTACAAGATTGAATGTTCGTAATTTCAATGCTTACCTACTAATTGTTTTATAAAATATTTTGCAACCATTGTTGTTTTAATTATGCAATTGTAAAATGTGCAATAAACGAGCAAATATTAATTTAGTAAATACATCAGCTTTTGAGTCATCCATAAATAAATGGGCAAATATTGATATTCATTTGAAATAATATTGTTTTCCGATTTATTAAATTACTATTTTCGATATTTCATTAAAATTATGTTTTTATTTAATTTTTCCTCCAAAATAAATAACCTCTGCTGAATCCCGACTTTTAAATCCCAGCCGCAAAAAGCAGCAAAAGAAGCGCCATCAATATTTAGCCGCAGTCACTTAAAGCTCCCAAAAATAAATCAAAAGCCAGCCTTTACACGGTAATAATCGACCAAGGTTACCTCTCCCGATAAATCCTTCGCTGCAGGAGTCACGTTAAACGCGCGCGCGCACATAAACACATATAAAAAGACGGCGAAAAAAAACTTCCGGCCGGCCGGCCGAAAATCGATCCACGCACTCAAACTGATTAGGTGCGCTGCAATAACAATTTTCTCCGCTTCGGGGGTGGAGGTCGAATTTAGGAAATTAAGCGCCTCGAAGGTCAGGAGGTATATTCGAGCCCGCCATATGTCCCTGGGGATTATGATTATTTCGCGTAATCATTCAGGAAAGGGGGGTGGGGGGCGATGGGATGAGGCGCAGATGGACTGCGGGAAGGTGCTATTCATCGTGTGGTTTATTGCGAGGTTCTTTATTTTTGTAAGGATTTGATACGAACGATCGGAGGAACTGCTAGGTGTGCTACATGTTAATTGTGTTTAGCCTAGTTTGTTATTAGTCACTTTGTCGTTGTATAATGAAGGGATTATTTTTAGTCATTGAATTATAAATGAATGTAACTGATTTGTTCAGAAATGATATTGGATAAAACTACAGATGAAATTTTCAGAAAATTTCTGCATAAATTGAAAAATTCTACACTGACATTCAATAATTAGCTCATCAACGCTCGTAACTTCTTTCCTTCGTGTTGCACGTCAGAAGTACGCGTGTTCAATCGTCGCAACACATTTTTTGTAACGTCTAATTTTAGTATCAGAAAAATGATCGATGACTAACATACAATTTTGACATTCAACTTCGAGAAAATAAAGCACTGCACATCGGTCGAATCACCCGCCTCCTCGGCAGCTGCAGACCGAATTCCCTAGCAGCGGAGCTAGCCCACGCTGACGAGGAACGTCCATAATCAAATTAACCGCGCGCGTAATCGAATGTTTTATTCAAGCCTCGCCAGCTGATTCACCATCGGCGAGGCTCGCTCTTTTAAATCGTACGTGTCAATTATCCCGATAGTTTCGCATAATCAGCCAATCCATAACTCCGTACATCTTCATCTGCGCTCCTCCATTGTCTTCCTCGGCGCGCTCGTAACTCACAGCCCGCGTCCGTAATTGCTACAGTTCGCCGTTTTTCCGCGGACGAACAACAATGAAGGGATCAATGCTTAACGGAGAGCAGCCGCGCCGCGAGAGGAGAGAGAGAGAGGGGGCTTTCTCATGAATGGTACGTTGACCAGCGGGGGCATATCGAGCCTCCGGATCTCCCGCTCTTTCTCCAGAGACATTCCGCGCGCGGAGATCCTGCTTCTGACGCTGCGCGGGAGAGAAGAAGCCGAGAGAGAGAGAGAGAGATGCTGGATGCGTGTTTTTGCTGTATAATTGCGGGTGAAGCAAGCTTTCAGAGATACGGACGTTGAGGTCTATTAATATGGATGGACGATGTCGGTAAATATCAAGCCGGAATGCTTTCGTAATTTCAGTTTTTGAGTGTGGCGGAAGCGAGTGCGCTCGTGGTTTTTTTTTCGCTAATTGTGGGAATTCTCAACTGTTCCGTTGCATAACTATGCGATGAATGGACGACTGGATGCGCGATTTAATTCGAATGAGTGTTTGTTCAGGGAAAGTTGTTTGAACGTTTTTTTACATTTATTTCCTCCTGGCTGTATTTAGTAGTCGTTGTATTTCTTTTGTTTATAAAAATTGTATAAATTTGCAGTACTAAAATCCACATTGCCTTTACCGATAATTTACGCCGGAAACGCTTTAGAAAATTTAAGACTTTCATGTCTACTGCTAAAACAAAACGAAAAAGTAAATAAATGTACTTCGCAAGGATTTACGATATACACTTTCCACAAAAATTAATTAAAATGATGAATGTAACGGCCTCTTAATGGAATTCCCCAATAAAATTCCACGCCAACTAATAACTACCAAAAGTTAATATCGCCAAGAAGAAGCAAAACTCCGTACAATCTGCTGACCCGCCTCCAACCCCTTTCTCGCCAACTTTCTCTCAAAAAGCGCGTCGAACGTTCTCCCTCCGGCCGGCGGCGATGATTCACATCGGGAGAGCTAAAAGCGCTGACCGGCCGAGTTTGCGAATTCGAGAACAACAGGAGAGAGAAAGAGAGCGAGCGTCGCGGGGGTGGCAGCTGGAGGCCTCAGCTGCCGCCGGCTGTCAGCTGCTTTCCCGCAGTCCTGCGCGCCCGGAGGTCAGGCTCGTAAATCGCGCGATTCACGATATTCCCCGGCGGATTGAACTGTATTGGCCAGAAGTTAAGTAGCCGTAAACACGCGGATTTTATCGGGGGGCACGCTGCCAGGCTTCGTTCGTGCTTCTGTTTCGGTCCGATCGCGAAATTGATATGTACCGAGGATGGAATTACCGAGAGCCTCGGGGTTTCGAGAAATTCCAGGGATAGCCTTGAATTCATCTTGGATTTGGTTCGACGGGTTTGCGGGTCTTTGTGGAAAACAAAAAATTCTTTAGTAATTAAAATTATCGTGTGAGTAATGTAACAAAAATAAACAGAATTTAGAATCCACTCTTCGCAAGCGGTCAAAGTAACCCCGTTCAAACCAGAATTGATTAGCGCGCAAGATATACTAAAAGCACTCGAACCCACGCACTCCTCATTCAGGTCGTCCCGCACAAATCTAATTCGAAGCACGCGCGCGCGTTCTCTCCACTCCGCTCCAATAACCATTTCCGCAATAAATTCGCCATCGAGTGCGTTTTCCAGCTAAACAGCCGCGCGCGCGTATTCTTAGCCCCCGTCTCGAGAGGAGATCCTCTCGAGCACCTATACCGGCAGCGGCTCTCGATCCCCCCGCGCGAGGCAGACGCCCGCCGAGAGGAATTTCGCGCTCGTTCGACGCCGGGGCCGGTTAACCGCGACCGCGCGCAACCGTTAAAAAGAGACTCGTGTGACAGCGCGAGATATGGGATGTTACGAGGCTGTCGGTACGAGCCAACGGGAAATCGCGCGAGAGACGAGCTGAGGGGGGGGCTTTTTAAAATGTGGTACAAAACGCGTAAGAGCCGAGAGACGAGAGAGGCGCGGTGTCGTTTGCCGCCGATATCGATGGCTCTCCGCGGCGGATAATGAAATCGAGGCGAGTGTCGGCTGCGGGGAGTTTTTGCGGGATGGTATTGGCAGACGTGTTTTGGAAAAATGTGGATTTTTTTTTTTTTTTTTTTTCAAACACGGAAAAAAAAGAATTCAGTTTTCTTTTTCATTTTCGAAATTGATTTTTGCAGTTCGCAGTTTTACTCGGACTTGAAGAGAATACACAATTTACTCGATAGAAATTTCCATCGTAAATTTCTAAACTTTTAGTATCATTTTATTATTCCTACCCGTACACTGAGTCCCAATAAATTCAAAATACTTTTCCAGCAATCGAACGCGAAGCATAACTCATTTCGAACTATTTACGAAGATTGCCCAACCCCCGTATATATTTACGAGCAACATCCCGGAGCCGGCAAAACTCTCTCCTCCTCGCAATAATTACGAAATTAATGAGCGAAAATTCACCCGCGCCCATCTCGCAATCCGCGGCTCTCTCTCGCGCTCATTGTCCTTCATTTTTCCTCCCGGAGACTCGAGTATATCACCGCCGCCTACGGCCCGAGAGCCGCACAAAGCCCAGGGTATAAGACCAACCGCCGCGAGTTGAATTCCGCGATTTTACGAGCTTATACCTCTCCTCCCGCGGTCGTGAGGCGCGCAAGTATACACTGATATCGAAAACCACACTCGAGAGAGAGAGAGAGAGGAGCCGAGAGATGAGTATCGCATGTAACACCGGGAGCGAAGCGAACCGCAGCCGCCGAGTGCAGTTGAATGTTGCCGGAAAAAAAGAGGCACAGCCAGGCGCGATATGTGAACGATGGATCGGGAGCTGCTCGCGTTAATGAATAATCGCGGGGCTCCGCATTACTGGCTGTGATTCGTGCGCTTTTTTCGAAGAGGAAAAGTCGAGGAGGCGGAAGTTGCGAGACCGGAGGCGCTTCGGGGTACTGCCGGTTAATTAGGGATTGATGCGTTTATAATAAGGAGGTGGATGTGTTTATTGATTTATTGCGCGTGCGATGGCTTTATTGAGCAGTGGTTTTTGGTTTTAGAATTTAATTAGGATTCAGTTAATGATGTAATTTCAATAAATATTTTATTTTATATACATATGTGATAATTACTGAAAAAATCTTATTTTTGCAACAACTTGAAGCGCTTTTAATGTTATTTTAATTTTTCTTAAATATTTACATTACAACGACGCAAGTCGCAACAAAACGATCGAAGATCGGCATCGTTAAATCAACAATAATAACCCAGCATTTAAGGCCCATAATGTCAAATTACGGCATTAAACCACTTCCTGCCGGGAGAAAGCAAAAGGACAAACAATCAAGCATCGTTCCCTCTCGGAAGTCAAATTTCCCGATGGGATACCGATAGCCGATCGGCAAGGCACAACAAGAGGCTCCAATTTAGCTTGTGCTTGGCGCTTCTCCCGCTCGGATAAATCGCGCACGGCGATCGCTACCAATCGATCGATCGCCCGATAGATCGATCGAGGGGCGGTTGATTTATACGAACGATTCGCGCTCCTACGTTTTTCCTAAGGCCCCGAGCAGAGAGAGAGAGATAAGATTATACCGACGGCGGAGGGGGTGAAAAATGCCCGCGGAGGTGAGATACAGTTTTTAGATGGGCCGCTCGATTAGTTTCCGCCCGATTTTTTTTTCTCCTCGTGCCATTGACAGATTTATGGAGATTCGCGAGCGGCGCTCGCGGAGGAGGAGGTTCTAAGCGGCTGTAGGTATTGAATTATTCGAGCCGCCATTTGTTCGATTGAATATGGAAGATTAGATTTATCTGGGTAGTGTGAAGCTTATAAATGTGCGGCGGTCGTGTAAAGGGTGGAATTTCTAGGAAGCCGTTGGTCAGCTTTGAATTTACTGTTGTAAACGGAGGACTTTTATCGTTTTACATTTTATTACGTTTGCACCACAATGATTATCAGATAAAAATTTATTTCTACATCGTTATTATCAAATACTTAAAATTGAACAATTAACTCCTTTCGTTCAACTGTTAATATAGAGTTCGTTCAAATATAACTTTCTAAATTGGCGCAGCAGATCACTTAAATTACTTAGTCGAACTGCTCGAAATTGCCGCCGAAATCCATTAACGTTCTACACCAAGAACGCTCGCGAAATAAACCGAGATCCGCTTCGTGAAAAGCTCGGCGAAACAAAGAATTCGCCGCGGAGGCCAAGCATCCGCTCGAAAAAAAAAAAATCGATTCTCCCAACAAGCCCTCTCTCTCAAACAAGTATGCATGTTCACCTAGATTCCCGTCCCCTTAGCCTCTAAAAATCGACGTATCAACAAGCCTCGGCCGCTCGCTCGGCGAACATCTCTCTCCCGGCCTCGGGAGACAATAGCTTACTTTTCCGGGTATAAAGCCCTCTCGCCGTAATCATCCTTTACGCCCACCGCGGCACGACTCGCGGATCTGTCAAAGCGGCCGTCCCCCCTCTCCCCCCGCGCGTCTACGAGCAATCGGTATTTCTGTGCCCGGGCATCGGCGCGTCTCCGTGTGTGTGTACGTATTCGCGGAATTCCTGCGCGTGTCGCGTTGTGCGCGGCGCGCGCGCAGTCGGCAACGGTAATGCGCTTCTCGTGTTCGTACACGCGAGAGAGAGAGCGGCTCGAAAATTTTCTCGACGCGGCGCGCGAGAGAGAGAGAGAGAGCTCTGTTATTATGCGCCGCCGGCGTTTTCCGATCGCGTCTGCGAAGCTCCGGGCCCCGAGTGGAGGATGGAGCGCGAGAGGCACGAGAGACAGCGCTTGGCGAGGAAAGACAATTAGCTTGTTTGGCTATTTTTAAACGCGACAACGGGGAGCGATGCGCTCGGGATGTTTATGCGATTGGGGCGATTCGTTGGCTTGTTTACTTGAAAACTCCGCTGTTTCCTTCGAGCGGGACAAGATTCTTTTGGGATTTATGCTTGTCCCTTTTTTTTTTTTTAGTATTGCGGCTAGTATTTTACGAGCGAAATTGTTAGCTTTACTAAATATTTTAGTTGTTTGACAATTATTGATCTGCAAAGATTTTCAATATAAATAAATAAATCAAATACAGATTTAAAAAATTTCTCCAGAAAAAGTCGATTTATTTTCGTATAATATAATACGTTCATTAGAAAAATTAAAACTCAAGGAAAACAAAGAAAATGTACATACGCGTGTGTATTTTTTATTTTATCACTATTTTCTTAGGCCCTCGCGTCTGAAAATCCGTAGCTCCCAAAGAAAAGCAAAAAGAGAAGAACCTTTTATGATCCAGCCCTTTACACTCGAAAGCGTCCTTAATTATAATTACTCAGGACCTCTTTGAAAGGCAGGAACTTCTGGTTTGTTTTTACGGCAAAGAGGCGCTTTGAAGACGGATGCGCGCGAGCGCGATGTTTGCGGCGCGCGTAAACTTTACTTTTGGCGTTGCGCATGTGTGGGCGCGCGCGCGCTCCGCAAAGAGCGCTCTTTCATACCCGCGCGGCCGATGAAAGCGAGTGGCACAACGGAGGCTCGAACGCTCGTTAGTTTTTGCCCGTATCACACGGCGCATTAAATTGATTTATTATTTTCGCGAACGGGATTTCTGCACCGCGGAATTATTGTGCAACTCGGGCGCCGCGACGTAACCGAATATTTTCCTGTGTGTTTTGATGCTCGGGGAAAAATCGGCTCGATAAATTCCAATCAGTTTTCATTCAAAGCGAATTTCATGGAAATGTGGGTCACTTTTAAAGTGCGTCGATTGAATGGGAAAAGGCTGAAAGAAATTTTGTTCCCAGTTTTCTTTCGCAAATCGACTTTTTTTTCCGATATGTGCGAAACGTTCGTTGGCGCCAAGATAAATTCGAATGTTTTACAACCTCATTACAAGCCGAGTTGTAACCTACAAACATCGCGAGCAATAAATTAGTTTCACATAGACATTACAAGAGAGAAATGGAATCAAATGGTTAATTTATGCTTACTCTAATTTACAATCAAAAAACAGTAAATAATGTACACTTAAAAATAATGCTGTATTATTTATTTTAAGATGTAAAAGCCTTTATAAAATGATTAAGAGATAGTTCCAGAATGGAGCGTAGCAGGAAAAACCATTTCATCACAATCTAATACCGACTTTATCACTTTACGATTCCGATAAACCCGAGTTCCCTCCCGCTTTTAATATCCCCGTTCGCCGCCAAACTAATTTACGCCCAGAAAAAAAGAGTCCGAGTCCGTAAATTCCAATCAATTTCATTCAGCGCACTCCGGAAAACAAACAGGCCTGCCGGAGCAAATAAATAATTTAAAACCAATCGACCTCCCCGCGGCCGTAAATACGTCCGGCGTACAAAAAAAAAATTAAAAAAGGGAAGCACAGGCATCCGCAGGCGCTGTAAAACTCGGATTAGCCGATGGCAATTGAAATATCGCGAGGTCGTTCGCGCGAAATATGATTCGCGGGCATTCCTCGGGCGCGCGCGTCTGTATTATGCCTCTCGCGGGGCGCGTTAAAAAAAAAAAGAGGCGAGCGGAAGGGGATCAGCGCTTTCGCGTAATCGGATACGATTAATGCGCTCGCGAAAATCAAATCCCGAAGTGTATCGGCGTTATGCCGGATTAGCTCGGATTTGCGGGTATTTATTGAGGAAGGGGGCAAGCGAAAGGCTTTTCGCCGCTGCACTTTGTTTTGCTTTGAGGATTTTCACTAATTGGAGGAGGTCGAGGTATTGCTGCTGGTTTTTTTTTTTAGCGGGACTAACTGAGACGTGTAATTGGGATTTGGAATGAGTTGTGGCGTTCTGAAAGCTTCTTAGAGCTGTTATACAATTTTTTTACTTCTAGTTGGAGTTTTAAGGTAAAGTTAAGTTACTGGGGAATAAAATTAAGAAGTACGATAAATAAGCATTAAATGTTCATTATTTTATTTTTATAGAAAATCGTCCGTGAAGACGTATTTTTAATTCGCCTTCAACGTCCAATGATCGTTAAAATAATAGTGAATTTGTTTATGTAAATGACTCTGTGATAAATCAGGAATTAATTGAATTGAATGTAAATTGAAGATTTTAGATACGTCATCGTGATCATGATCAAGTGATTTATTGAAAATAAATTGCGTGGCGTCAAAATAAGATTTATATTTTTAGTGTCTTAAATTTAAATTACCACCGTTGGCAAATTAATAGAAATCAATTTTTCAAATCAGTAGAAGAAAACGAGCTCGAAAAGGTGATTTGTCTCGGGCGCGAGAAATACCGAGAAAACTGACCTGGACGTAATGGGATTAGCGAAAGTCTTTAGGTTTCTTCTGTCTCAACGCGCCTCTTCTCGGGGCTACCATTAAAATGACACATCAATCATCGTGCCAACATAGTTTGGCTACCGAAGGATACGAGCCCGAAATTTCTACCTACTAGAATTCTAGTTAGGCCCTCGGGAATTTTTATTGTTGACCCAAACAAGATGTCGAAATTTTGACACTTCCATTTGACTCGATAAAAAAAAAAATTTCAAATTCAATTTCGAAACACTTCACTTTTTCTCGTCGCCCTTTTTACAACGTAACCATTGAAATACGAATAATGTAAAACGAACGACGCTTTAATAAAAATTCCAAGTATTTACTTTAATAAATTCAGCAACGTAATATTTGCGCAGGCCGCAAAACAGCGTTCAATTAAAGCAGGCTGACGCAATGTTTCGACTCGCGAAAGGATGTGCGTCGGAGAGATTCGGGTATACTCGTGGGAGGGTTGGAAGAGGCTGTCGAAAAAAATCTCGAGTGTCGCCGAAAAATCAAGGAGGAAACCTTGTTTCGGCCGGCCGCTCGGCAGCGTCAAGTTGCCTCTCTCCCGGGAAGGTCCATCTTCTGGGAACTAGGAACTCAACACCGTTCCGAAATTCTTCGGCCTCTTCTTTTTTTTTTTTTTTTTTTTTTTGGCCGCGCCTCCGCTGTATCCGCTTTCAAGTGAAAAATGCATAATTACCGACCCTTCTTGGCTTATAAAATGTCTTCAATATGAGTAGATTAATATTTTTCGTGTGATGTTGTTGTTCGTTTTTTAAAGGCTTTTAATAATTAAGAAATTATGTGGCAGCGGCACTCTTATAAGACTTTCTTTGAAGTTTTTTTTTTTATTTAGACTCCACCAAAAGAAATTAATATGACGATGATGCATTTTACTATACACGTAAATCTTAAATGAATTTTGGTGATAATTAAGACTTCAGCTTAAAAGATGCTAAAAATATCCTTGTATTTTCTGATAAAAGTTCTAAAATTTGAGGATTACATCAGGCATGCAGCTTCTTTGATTGCAGTGCATTTTCTTAGAATGCAGAAAATTTTGAAATTCAAAATAAATAATTCATAAAACCAGCTATAGCATTATCCTGCATTATTCTCAAATTATTCTAGAATGGAATCCACGAACCCAAATTAATTTAAAAAGGTAAAAAAATTAAAAAACATAAAATTTATCTTTCAAAGAAAAATGTTTCCAAAGATCGCTCAATTTCAAGCAGTATTGAACATGTAAATAAATCCTTTCCTTTTCCAAACACTAAACTCCACATGCACACAACCAATCATCTCCAATTACCTCCGCAGCTGCCAATAAAAGCAGAAATTCAAATTTTCATCCTCCAGCCGTTAACCTCAAAAAGGCATTCCTTCGCAGAGCCACTCGCCACACTTTTCCCCCTATTCCTCTCGCTGCCGGCTCTTTTGTCATTTCTCGCTCTCGCGATCGTTAAAACATTCGCCGAGGGGGAAAACGAGCGACGGGGCCGATCCTCGCGAGGGAAAGTAATACTCTCGATTTTTGCCCGAGCGAGTGTTTCGCAATTACGCGCGGAGAGGCGCTGCTGGGATTAGCTTTTTGCGCGCGAGCGGACAGAGATCGAGGACGCGGTCACCCGTGAAAATGCTTTACATAATCGCGGCAGTTACGTGCGCCGATTTAGCGGACGCGTAAGCCGGATGCGCCGGATACTTCCGCGCCGCGGTTTATTTTCGTTTTGTCGAGGAGTTGCCGATGAGTAAGAGACGGTTTTCGTTTGAAGTCGTGCGTTTACCGACTGTTGATGGGATATTAAGTTTGCTTAAATCAGCTGAGCGATTATAATTAGCTGGAAAAGAATTATTTTAGATGAATAATTTTTATTGAATTGTCCAAATTACAAAACCCAATATTAAAAGGCCCATTTGAATTAAGTTATTGTACAGAATTCAAAACTAGAAGAAAGCTAGAAAATACAAAACAATCACTTTCTTTTCTATATCTTCCCAATAAAAAAGTTCGCCGCGCGTGCCATTTCACTTGATCTCCTCGCGCGGCGTCCTCGCCTCCCTCCCCGAAAACAAAGCCGAAAAGCGTTCATCCAGCCATTATTTTAAAGACTGCAAGAAAAACAGCGTCGCGATCTCCAAAATACGGCAGTTGTCGACCCATTTAGCGGCGCTCTCCGCTCTCGCGCTATTTCCCTCCGAGCGTCCCTCTTTTTGCCCTCCTCCCAACAATAAATAACAAAGCAGCTCGCCGTTATGAAGGGGTGTCGCCCGAGCACAAAAGCACAATCCAAGACTCTCTCCGCGGCTGTCGAAAAAAAAAAAAAAGCAACGGACTCCCACTAGGACAACTGGGTCGAATATCGCTCGATCGCGGCGGCGGCGGCGGCCGCATTGTGCATTGCCGCACTCGCTGGCGCCGCCCGCATCAACGCGGAAGCGCCGCGGCACACGTGTCGTAAATAATCGGGCGCCTCGCGACGCTTTATCTGGGGGGGAAGATCGCTTTCCCAGGAGGTGGCGGCCGCCTGCCAGGACGCCTCGTTTTTACCCTCCGGCACGTATACGAATCCGTTTCTCGGAGACGCTGCTGCTGCCGCGGGAGAGATGCGCTTGGCGCGTGACCCGAACGGGGAATGCACGCGGGGAGATCGGGCTAAGGAGGGATTTTGGATTCTATGCCGATTTTTCATCCGCGTCGCGGAGAGAGAGAGACGTGGAGAAGTATAAATAGGGTTCGCGAGGCGGCCTATCGGGGGTTGCCGCGGCGAGGGGATGAGCTTTTGAATTTTGATGCGGACTTTGAGAGAGATTTTTTCGCGCGCGTGGAATTTGTGGAATTGTTGATGATTTGTCAAATAGGGATTTGCAAATTTATAATGCGGCTCGGTCTTTGTGAATCTTAGATTTTAAATTCGGTTTATGTTGAATGAACTAGTTGCAACGTGATTAGTTTTCCAAACTTCTTAAAAAACCTCCTACTTTTTTGAATTTCGAATATCACGTTAAAGAACTGAAAGGTTTCTTCTCAAGTTTTTTAAACTTTTCGAGCCGACGAAACTTTGAAATTCAAATTCCCAAAGTATTTCAAATGCACACTACTCGACAACCTCGCCGAGATATTTCTCCGCCCTTCGAACAAAGAAAATACATTAACATAAATAAATCTCAATATCTCTTAATCCCGATAAAAGCCCATCAAACATCCTCCTCAAGTAGCTTAACATCGCGACACAGCTCCTATACACATCGTTACGCGGCAAATCAGATCCCGCAAGAAAAAAACTGCACGAACATTAAAAGCCATCCTCGCTCGTAAATCACGGCGACGAGGCTCGCGAACGCGGCATCGCTCAAAATCGCGCGGCGCGCGAAAAAACGCCCCCCCGCAATTTGTTTCTCCCGCGCTTTCGCCCCCCTTTCCCCCCTGTGTACACACGCGTATATACATTACAGCCGCGTCGGACACAATGAGACGGTTAATCATTACCCAGATCGCGCGGCGCGATTGCGCGAAACGCTTCGCGCCTTTTCTCGGGGCGCGACGACATCCAGTAGACGAGTCGCTTGCGAAATATCGAGGCTCCGGCCGATTTATGCGCTTCTGGCGTTGCTGCTTAGATCGTTATTTAGTGCCGTGTTTCGCGGGATTTTTTTTTTCCTTCTTTTCGCGGCGTCGCGCGCGCGGATTTATTTGTTTTGGAGATGGAAGCTCGAGATGGGAAGGAGAATGTTTAATGCGGGGATATTAGCATAACCTGTCAATAACAATGCGTGCACTATCGATCTCATTCCAAGGATATCGGTCAGCCATTGTTTCACAAATCATAAGTACGCAATTACTTTTGAAATTCATAAATCTTAAAAATAACGACTTGCGCGTCGATGTAATTCACGATTACGTGAAAAATAGCTACGATTTTTTTTTTTTTTTTTGTACCGCTGAGAATTTATAAATTATTTACCATTAGAATTAGAAACAAACATTTTTTATTAAGGTGATTTAATTAAT
This sequence comes from Ormyrus rosae, assembly GCA_035047165.1. Taxonomy (NCBI): domain Eukaryota; kingdom Metazoa; phylum Arthropoda; class Insecta; order Hymenoptera; family Ormyridae; genus Ormyrus; species Ormyrus rosae. Next base: position 27,167 of record JAWWML010039317.1, read on the forward strand.
TGTTTTAATATAAATTAATACCAAAAATAAATCTTCAAAAAATTCCTGAACGTGATAAAATCGACTTCCCTTTTCTCTTGATCCCACTAAAAAAAATCACAATCCCGCAATCGCGGCGAAAACTCACGCATCGACCCATTCATCCATCCAAACCAACCGCAGTCGGTCGCGTCCTTTAAAAAACGGCAACGTGAAAATCGCGGTAGCATCATCTCCCTTCAATCGCATTAAAATTCCCGGCCGCCGGAGCCTGCTAATGATCGTTAAAACGTGTCGGCGCGAGGCGCTGCCGCATTATCGGCGCGCCGCCTCGAAATATTCAGCGGGGGCGGCCGCATTGTGCAGCCAGCCAGCCAGCCGGCGTTTAGCCGCGCGGCGAGCTCTCGCTTTTTGTGGCAAGGACGTTTCTTTCTGGGATGGATTTTTTTTAGGGGTTGCCGGGAGCGTTTAAACAGAGGGGTTTCGCGGCTTTTGAGGTTTTTGGGGTTGCTTTGGGGAACAAAATTTCTGTTCGAACGAAATTCAGGGTTAATAATGCTTGTTGGCGTTGAAGATAAACTAATGAATTTTTTAAAATTTGTTTTTCTTACTATCTATTTTTACCCTTCAATCGAACCTTTCCTGTTTCACGTTTTGATGTTAGCTTTAGCATGCACTCTAAATTGTGTAATGCGTGCTTATTATAGTACGCTGTCTATCAAACTGTCTATTTATTCGTGTATCTATGGCAGCATGACGTCTGATGTAAGCAAAATTTCGTCAAATTGTACTATTTTTTATTTTAAATTTTTGATGCCGAAAGTTTCTGTCAAAAAATTCTTAAGAAACACGATACCAAGCCGCTTATCAACAATTCAAGAGAAAAAATTGACAAACTTAATAAAGAGCGACCTTTGTCCCTAATCAGTAATTCCGAGGTAGGTCCTAACAACTTTTTTACACACTTTCGTCGTCAACCTCCGAGAATTGTTTGCCCAGTTTCCCAAGGCTCTTTCTTATTTGTCCGTGAAACGGAACCCTTCCTGTATAATGTATACATCCCGGTCCAAGAGTCACGTTGGCGCGGAGAACTGGAAGCCCGGGAGGGAGAAGGAAGGAAAAATAGTTTTCGTTCGGTCATACATCCCCGACCTGCTCTAATCCGACTCTCTTTTATTTTCGGTCCCTTTCTTCGTTTTTGCCCAGGCAACTTTTAAACTTCAAACTTTGTCGAGGAGCTTCTCTTTTTCGAGTCGGGAGCGCCGCCGCTGTTATTATGTTAACAAGCTCTCCGTTTTGATTCGCTTAATGAGAGAGTCATAGCGGGAAGGGATGAAATAATAATTTTAACGAGCTCGCGACGACAAGACAATGCAAATAATGAAGGCATTATGGTAACGCGCCCGGCCGATTCAATGGTAATTAAAAATAAACAGTGTAGTCACGCGTAATGCGCGTGACGCAACATGCGCGCCTGTCGATGGGTTTCCGCAAACAATTGTTACGATCGCAAAAATATAACGAATTCGCGATATTGCTCTTAACTGCTCTTGAATCGGACTAACGAGTCATTGTAATAAGATTCGCGCCGGCAATGTTTCATGTTTTTGCTACAGAATTTATGCTGCTTCATGAATATTGAAGCACAATTTGCGCTTTGAGAAGAGGTCGTTATGTACGGTCATATTATTCATACGCATTTCTGTTTTTTTTTACAATTACTGTAATTACTCATTAGTAATCTTTCTTTGAAGAAACAAGGTTTAGAATTATATCAACGAATATTATCTTCACGTGACCTGTCATGTAATGTAACGATAATTCAGCTATGAATCAAAGGAATCGACGCTCAATTCCTGCAACTATTTATTCGTAAAAAAAAACTGCGGTGCTTCAGCACTCTGCGTACCCCGGCAAATCGCCAAAGAGGATAAAAAAAAATCGCAGAACCATCCGCATTCATTTAAAACGATTTTATGCACAACACATTTCCGTACACCGAGAAAATTTTTTTTTTAGAAAGTAAGATTTTTTTTCTAAAAATTACTATTTTAATGGTGCTCATGGGACACACTCATATTTTAATAATTTTTACTACATAATTCGTAAATTTTACTATTTTATTTGTAAAATTTGCAAATAATTTGTAAAATTTACAAATAAAATAGTAAAATTTATGAAATATGTAGCAAAAATTAATAAAATTGCGGTAAAAATTGTTAAAATATGAGTGTGTATCCCACGAGTGCTATTAAAATAGTAATTTTTACAAAAAATTTTTCTCAGTGTACATTTTAGATTACGTCAAAAATCGATCTGCCTCCCGATAAATTTACAATACCCGATTTTTCAAGGCACACTCGAGTATCCGCATCGCAAAGTGACGGTTCCCTTTAAAACCGAACAAAGAGCTCGAAAAAAAAAAAAAAAAAAATACGACTTGCCGCTATAACCCGATAAGATTCGAACGCATTGTCGCGCGATCGATGCCTACCTGCGGCGCGTCGTCGGCTCTCTCGGCCTCTAATAGAATAACTTTACCGGGGCTTTCGGCCGCCTGTTTGCCAAAGGTCTCGAGAGCGCTCGACAATCGACTGCACTCGCTGTGTAATTTTCAGCGTCCAAATATTTGTACGGGCCCCGCTCTCTCTCTCTCGCGCTCGCATTCTTCCGCCCTTCGATCGGGGATCCCTTTGTGCGGGCCGAAAGTTACGCTGTCATCGTTATTCCGCGCCCGGAACGCGTTTCTTATCGAGCCGGAATATCGTATGAGCGGCGGAGAAGGCGGCCGACTTTTTTCTCCGGGACGCTGCGCTTGTAAGATGGAAATCGGATTGCGGATTCCTGATTTTCGAGATTAAGGGATTTTTGGCTGCTGGTGGTGATGGTTTGAAAGAGAACTTTTTCGTTTATTTCGATGCTTTTTTTTTTAACTTTGTTTTGAAATTGTTTTTCGTGCATCGAGGAAGAATGTTATTGTATTTTACATCTGCAGATTTTAATGTTTCGTGTTTTGGGTAGGGTAACACACAAAATAATCATCCTCGTATTTGTAACTAAGTTTATTGGAAGTACGAATTAGTTCATTACATGTTCAGTGCGCAACTTTCGCTGTGTCGGAAATAAAAAAAATTTGAACGATAAGACAAAGTATGAGTTATGCACCCAATTATTTCACGCAATAAAATTGTTCACAAGGGATTTTTAGTCGTGTACATAATTATAATGGCAAGAGTTTAATAGATTAAAATGCGCACAAGTTATTTTGCTTAAAAAAATTTGTACCGCAATTTACAATACTATTTTAAATAAATTAACTAAAACTTACGTTAAAAACCAGAACCTAAACCAAAATCCACGAAAACTCACCTGTAACAGAAAGACAAATTGCATTATAAATCACGAATTCACATGTAAAATAGCTGCAAACCGCGCAACACTAATATCCCCCTCCGCCGTAACTTAAAAATCCGCAAAATGTAAAATTAAATAAAACATTCAAATGCGCCGCGGCCGTAAATCAGATTCATCTCCGCGAGCGAAAAGAGGTCCCGCGTCAGCGTTTTCCTCGACGCCCTCGCCGCGGAGCGTATCATTACCGCGCATTATTCCGCCCTTAAAAAAGGCGCGCCGCCGCCGCCACCCCCGCCGTCTCTATTTGCTCAGCACTCGCCGCGCCGATGGAAATAATAATTTCGCCGGCGGCGCCCCCCCGGCCTCGGCGTCATATTGAATGAGACGCGATTTACTGGGCGTAGCGGCCGATTTACGATCGGGAATCGGCCGTAAATCACGGCGATTCTCATAAAGTAAAAGCGCGCCGCTGGCTGGGGAAGGAACACTCGAGGCTGCAACGCTCGCGCACTTGTCCCCTTCGCCCCGTGGCTGCTGCTGCTGCTGCTGCTTCTTTTCCGCCTCGAGTGCGCTTTTCGACGGCTCGCGAATCGTTTTTCGCGGCTGCTGCGTTGCGAAAGTTTGCCGGGCTCTTGCATTTGGCACGTCCTGAATGTGAACTGCCGTGAGATACGATTTTGCGTTGAGGACTTTATGGGGTGGTTTGTTCGAGAGATCCGATTGTCTTATAAAACTTGGGTTTTATACAGTTTTAAAATAAGAGGAAGATTTAGGAGAGGAAATAATATCAATTTTGTTTATAGTTAAACACTGAAGAGTTTTCATGAATCTTTTGATTTATTGGAAACAGAATCCTCAAGTTAAACGTAAATAAAAAATGTAGGTAAATTTAGTTTCTTTTTTTAAAATAATCATTTTTTAATAGATTGTGAGTCTAATTTTAAAATCGTATTTCACATTGAATATTTAGAGAAAATAAAGTTCTATTTACGTTCTCAAAATTTTACAATTCACTTCATAAATTCAAAATCACAAATAAAAAATTTTGGAAAATCCAAATCTGCCTCGACGTCCTTTCGAACGATGTGCACAATACTAATTTCCCAAAATTCAAAACGACGTCACGGCCCTCGCAATAAACGTCTTCTATTTTCGAAAGCGTCGATAGGCACAACTGCTGGAAATCCGCTTTCTCGGGGATTCCCGAAAACGTGATACTCGACGCCTCTCCCCCAACGAACGCGCACCCTTTTATTGCGCCGGGTAATTTGCCGGAACAATTTTATGACGGCAGGTATGTGCGTGCGCGCACGCTGCGGGCACGGGACCAGCCACATATGGGGCGCACATGCGCCCCGGGAGGCCTTTCGATCGATGGGGGAGTGAGCCCGAATCCCGTTTACCTTTCTGCGGATGGTTCTATTTAAGCTCGAGGAGCGCCGAGTGCAGCATAAGTCAATGTGCGGATTTTGGCTTTTCAACTGGGCTCCGGGGAAACGTGACAGTGAAAAATGGAGGAGCTGCCTTTGTCCGAGGGTGAAAAATTGCTCGACGGCTGAACGAAGCAATTGATGAGTTTAAAAATTTATTATAATAAATGATGAGCTTCTGTTTAAGGAAGTTTTTTTTTTTTAATCAACGATTCGCCTTTTACCTGTAGTTAAAGAATATTCAAGCGAAAGTAGCAGGTGAATTGAATATCTGAAAAAATTAATTATGCATTCGAATTTAAAAAGAACTTCAAATTACTCAATTTCCATCTCAATGCCCTCCAATAATTCCTCGACTCGATAAAAGCAAGAATAACCAGCTGCTCCAGATCCGCAGAGATTCCAAAACTCCACATCTTCCTCATTCCGCCGATAAAACTCCGCCGTTCGGCGACTCTCCGCGCGTAAACGCAGAGCTTCGGCCGACGTTGAAAGATCGCCGACACGGCGCCGGTACGCGTAAATATCGTCAGTTTTGGCCGGAATTTTATAGGTGGCCGGGGGCCACTCGCCGATCGCGTTTCGCGCGCTTGTCGGATCGAAAATAGATATACCCGCGAGCGGTGTAAATTTAGATTCGAGGAAGTGCCGCCGTCTGCCGCTGCGGGGAAACAACCCCCTAAAAGAGCGCGTTACGCGCTTTCGGGGTAATGCTCGCTTTGGCTTTCGGTTAAATGGGCTAATGCTCTGCTTCGACTCGAGAATGTTTGGATTAGTCATAGGTGCGAAGCTCGAAATATTCAAATAGTTCTCTGAAATTTACGTAAGTACGCGAGGCGGCGGGTTGACGACTTGGATTCCCGGACTTGTTTGGTCGGAATAACTTTTTAATTAAATTGTTCTAATTTAGTAAGTTTTTAATTAAAAGAGATAATTTTAGTTTCTTTTTACAAATCAATTGTAAAATAAAATAATAATTTTTGCAATTTTTCAGAAAACGTTTCGCAGTAGAATTCGTCCGCAATAAAAGCGAGCGTCTCCGGCAGGAACTCCATGGAACTTTTCAGCCAGGCAATAAACCTCCTATCAATAGCTCCATTAAACAGAAATCAAAGGCACAAAATAGCCTAAAGCGTTCCGCCAATTCGTCTTTATCGCCTCTCGAAAAGGGTAGTTCCACCGGCTAAACAGGCGTGCTTCCGCGAATCTAAATTTACGCCTTTCTCTCCCGCGATCTATTTTCAATGGACACAAGCCGGTCAGCGGCTCGAAACAGAGGGAAGGGAGGGGGAGGCAAAAGATCTGTCGAGGGACTTCGGGGAAGGCTGTATATTTTTGTGTTTACGTTCGATTACGCGCCGCGCCTTTGTAACGCGCGGCTTTTAATTAGCTCGGACTTGCTCGGTACCGCTTCGAGAAAGCCCAAGCTCGAAGATGATGGATAGCAGCTGCTTTGTTCGAAAATATCGCGGACTATAGTTAGAGCGAGCGCGCGGTAATATTTCGCTCGGGCGAGTGCGCCGTTTCCTCTGATGTAATCTCGAAAATGTTTCGAGCTTTAGAGGTGTATGTTTTTCTTGGGGAGCCGTTAGTTGGACAAACTAACCAATTTGCGTTCTTTAAAACACATTTAGATTTTTGCGACGGGTCAACGGAGAGTTAATTTAAATCAAAAGCCTTTTGAAATGTTGTTCCTTTTGTAAACAGAATATTCTTTGAGGGCTTTAAAACGATAAACATTTTTCGAGTAAAACTTGATTTATTCAACATTTAAAATGATATAAAGCAGATTTCTTCTCGGGACTTATTGTTCAAAGCGGCAGAAAGGTACGCTTTATTCTAAAAAATATTAAATTCCAATTCATTTTAATCCCCGTCCTTTCCAAAAACTTCTCACAATGCAGTCGTTTGATAAATTTAAATAAATCTAAAAAAAAAAAACGCAATCCATCACAGCTATCAAATCCCCAAACCGTCGCATACCTTTCTAATCCTCCACCGCTGCATCGCCTCACGCGCCTAACCTTCGACCTTGAAAAATAAAAAAAAAAAAAAAAAAAAAAACTCCCCCAAGCACACCAACTTAACTCCAACCTCCGCACAAAGGCGACCTCCCCCTCCAACGCGACGTCGATCCCACCGGAAACGAGGAAGCCCCGACAATGGCGCCGAAAAATAAGCGCTAATGGAGTTATTACCCGCGGCGGACGGCCGAAAAAGCAGCGTAATAATCATGATAATGCGGGGGAACGCGCGGATATTAGCCGTCTCGCCGAGTTTTCCCGCCGCCGCCGTCCGCCGGCAAACTTTCCTCGTCGAGCTTTCTCTCCTTCGCCGCGTCACTTTGAAAAATATACGAGCTTTTCATGCGGGCCGCACGCACCGATGAACACGCGCGCAATTCCGCGACGGAGAGAGAGAGCTCTGCCAGGTGTCGCGCGTTTTGCTGCTTTCAATGCACGCTTCGTACTGGAAGGAGATTTTGGTTTAGTAATTGAGCCTCCGCTCTTGGTTGTGCTGAATTAAGTGCTTCGCCGCGGAAGGCATTCCGGTGAGGAAGTTGTTTGCGAGTTATATAATAACATACAGTAACATAATTTAATTAAAGAGTAGATTTTAAACAATCGTTTATCAGGATTTTTAAAAAACTATTATGAGAAAGAACGTCAAAAAAGTTAAATTTTTAAAGCCACCTTCTGATATCATAAATTGTTATCTTTCTCGCAACGAGTAAGTCACGTATATATTATGTGATTGTCAAATCAGCTCAGTAGGAGGAGATAATTTGACTTAACGTATAATTTATCTTAAAACCTGAGCTTTCAACAAATCAAACCATCCACACTGCTTTTAATTTTACTTGCGTAGATGAAAATAAAATAAAATCACAATTAATAAAAAGCTTCTGAAAGCTTTGAACGTTAAAGTCAAGTGTTTTCTCTTAAAAAAGCACAGAAGAAGTTAACTTTTTGCCCTGAAAATCAAGCTTACAAACAATGAAGAACAATTTCACCCCCAAAAAAACAATTTTATCAAAGACTCTCCACGACAACATAAGAAACTCATAAAATTTCCCCAAAACGTCCTCTCAAGAAAGACACAAAGCCACTGCAAATCCTGCGGCGGCACGGCACATCCAATTTTTCGCTCCCCAACAGCAGCAGCAGCAGTAGAGCGCCGCGACTGCGAGAGAAAAAAAAAATAAATCGGCCCGCAAAAATTCCTGCTTCCACCTTTTTGCTCGCTTTGTGAGAAGCGACGGCGCGTCTGGCTCGGCTAATTCCGGACGGAGGGATGAATTCCTTACTCGGCGTGGAAAAATCCGACGGTCAAGAAGCGAGAGAGGGGCTTCTTTGTCGAAGAATATGACTTTTGAAAAGTTTCGAGGCGCGGTATACTGGCTCGAGGAATTGTTTTCAGTTTTCGCGAGAGTGAGTCTTTCCCTCCGAGTGATGCTGTTAGCGGAGCTTTTAAAGCGAAATATTACTTTTTGACGGGTGAAGATTCAGGAAGAGAGAAATAATAAATCTGCGGTTTTGTAAAAGCAGTACGATGAATGTAAATTATTTTATTAATTTATTCTAAATTAGGAAGTGTTAAACTGGAGCAATATAATTATGTCTCTGATATTATTCGGTAAATGCTTGTCCGTATTCAATAAAAGTTTTTAACGTACGAGCCGATGTTTAAACATTTTTATTCAATATATCTAAATTTATGTTTAAAATATAAGTACATTCACATTTTGTCAAGCCGCTTTTGAAAGATTTATAACAAAATGGTTCCCCCCGTATACGTTTACGTAAGTAATTTATAATATACTTTGTAAAAATTATCTAAATACAGGGTATTACTGCATAAATAATTATATCGTGCGCCACCATTTTTCCGGCTAAAACTCGCGGAAAATCTCAAACAGGTACACATTCGTCTTACTTATCTCGCGAAAAAAAAACTGTCCGCGAACAAGCTTCGGCAATAGAATAAATAATTAATTTCCCCGCCGACGACATTGTCGTTAGCAGCCGAGGCGAACCGATAAATACCTAAGCGACACGGCGCACTTAGGCAATTAAATCCCAGCGAGAGCTTCCAAGAATCCTTCTAATTTCCAGAAAGAGAGAGCCACGTTTCCCCCGTGGCTAATGCATTAACACCATCAATTAGCGCGGCGCGCGATTTACATCGCGGCCGCCTCGCCGCGGGAGAGGAGATAATCGTTTTTGGCGCGTAATATTATACACATATATTGAAAATAATCCGCGCTTTCGTTAGAAAGGCTCGCCGTCCTTGGTCCGTAAGGAGCCGTTGCGAAGGGATATCGAGTGGACTCCGGTTGGGAAATTTATGGGGGGAAAAGTGTTCTTGACAAATTAGGGTTATCGGTGATAGGCTCTCGATGATTGGGGCTCGGATAATGTGCGAACGCGAGGCGTGCTAAAATGTACTGAGGATTTATGTGCTTTGTAAACCGATGCATCGGCGGGCGATGATGAAGCGCCGACGACAGATTATTTCGTGACTTTCATTTATAATCGTTTCTTTACGGGGTGAGTCATTATTTTTGAATGATCATATGTCGCTCTCAAAATTTACTCTTACGAAGAGTTATTCTCGGAAGGCCGCGGAGTTATTTTGATATCTATGCTCAGCTGGTAGATCGAATCGATGGTGATTGAATAATTTTACTTTGAACTTCGGATCTAACAAAAAAAAAACAACAAAAATTTAAAGATTCTGGTAATGGTATTGAATTCAAATTAAAAAAAAACAAAACAGAAACTGCTGTTTCAACCACCAGTGCTCGAAGCTAAAGAAGCGGTTTGCCAGCAAATCTCTTCCAGCGATTCATTCTCTCTCTCTCGAGTATACGTTTTTAATTATCTCGCAGCGGAGAAAAACCACATCGTCCCTTTTTCTTCCCGGAATCAAGAGCGTCTGCGGGATGTGGGCCAACAGTAGCAGCAGCAGCAGCAGCAGCCACATGTCACTCGCGCATCTGGGCGCTCGCTAAACTTTTTAAGTGAGTAATAGCTGCTCATTATCAATGGCGTCGGCCGGGGAGCCACTCTTGCCAAGTGGCCCCGCCGACTCTCTGGCGATCTCTCGCGGGGCTATGGGAATTTCAGAGGCGGCGCGGGGTTCAATTGCCGTGATCGATGCCTCTCTGCGAGGGCCTCTTTTTTTTCGCGCGGTCAGCGTGGGAAATGTAATCTGCTTGCGCACGGCGGTGGCGCGATTTTTATGACGACTTGTTTAGAGTGAATTGTGGCTGGAGTATATGTATTTGTAGCGATTCGTTTGAATGAAATTATGCGCGTTGGGGGGCTTGAACCGAGGTTTGAAGTGTTCGCTATCAGAAGGGAACTGGTATAATTAACCGACTATGTATGTAATTTTTACGAATGAAATATTACAAACAAAAGCACTTTTCCCGCTAAAATTTTACGTAAACAAAATAAAAGAAAGCTTTGATTATCTTAGAAATTATTATTTTAATATAAAAAAAAAAAAAAAAAATCCGCACCGCAGATAATAACACGGTTATTATGCAAATGATTAATCACCTCGGCCGTCGTTCTCCGGCAACGGCGCCTCCTTAAAAATCGCGGCGAACACAGCGTCTCGCATTATCTCACAATTTCCCTCAGCCTTCTCCGCTGATTCTTTATAAATGACTCCGCATTAGCGAAGAGCCGCGCGCGCTCAAAAAAAGTCCCGCAGCCCGACGCAAACAAAGGCTCTCGCGCAGACATTGGCAGCCGTTCATTAAGGGTGAAAGAAAAAAAAAAGAAAGAAAGAAAGCGCGCGGTTTCGGCGCGTTTTAATCTCACGCTCCTTCCTTCCGCCCACGCAGCCGCGGCGGAGATCGAAGCGGCGTCGCGTTCGCGTGTTACAGGCGGATTCCACGGGAATTACGGCCAATTATCGCCGCTGCCGCCGCGATTATTAGATGCGGCGGGGGCTCCTCTTTCCCCCCCCGACGAGCGCCGAGGAAATTGTTCCGACGCGCGCGTAGGTTTGTTTACGAGGATTGTACACGCGGAGTTCGGCGTTTTGAGATTTCACTGTGGGTTTTTCCAGGGTCAGATTTTCAAAATTCGAAATGTCGGACTAGAAATGAAGCTCCTTTGAAAATTGCTACTTTGAATCAGCTTTCTTAGATTCAGAGAAATCGAAATTCTGATTACACATTCGTACTCAGCGACCTCAAATACCCTCGAGTAAGAAATTTTAAGCAAAATTGGCGAATAGATAAATGAGTGCTTCAAAGGGATAAGGACGGTAGAAGCTTATTATGTGCATATAGGCCAGTTAAAAATAATACAAAGATTGTCAATCGTTTAAAATAATAATCACATTTACTTTTCCTTATTGATTTATCAACTTCACCATTATTGAAGTGATAAATCCTAAAAAAAAAGCGTATCGCTTCACAAAAAAGTAAATTGTGGCCTCGTCAAAGCCCGCCCAAAAAGAACTTTCGCAAATTGAATCAGTGTCAGAGGGCATTTTTCGCGGCAGCCCCGAATAAAAATTCACGGCCATAAATCAGCGCTTATATACGCGAACGTATCGGATATCCGTTAAGCGACGCCGCCGACAGGTCTTTCGGAATCGAATTTAAAAAGGATGACTCCATCATATATAAGTATACGCGGACGCTTTTCCGCCGGCGGCGCGGAGGAAAGTTTCGGGCTAAGTGACTCCGGCGATTTTCGAGCAATTTAAAAGCCGTTAAAAAGGTGAAGAAGAGTAAGTAAAAAGGGTTCCCATATTAAAATTGGCCCGTAAAAATATCCGCCCGTAGAGAAAGGCCGGGTATACTTTCTTTTAAAAAGCGCGCTTACAACACTTAGGGAGCAGCCGAACGAGGAGAAAAGTCGTAAAAGAGAAGCTGGACGCGCCTTTCGTCATCAAGCTTGTAAGCATGATCGATAAAGGGTTTATGAAATTGTTGCTTTTAAAAAGCCCGGGTTTTACGGTTATTTTTTTTAATGCATGAAAAATTCTGCGGCTCAATAAAACGAACTTTTATCGGGGAGACTTTCTGTTGAAATTTTCGAATGTACGTCTTGATTTTGAGAGTTATCAATGTTTGAGGAAAAATAACAAATTATTTAAAAATTTTCCAATTTTGTTCAAGCATTACAAAATCTACAAAACTCGTGTGCAAATACCAGTTTGCGGAAAAAATGTTTTGATTTTTCGTTCTTTTAATAGAAAAAAGGCTACAATTTAATATTTCTATAATTATTTCCCGTCGCTTTCAAATTTCCGAACTAATCTTGCTTCAAAAGATTTAACGCAGCACAAAACAATCTTAATTTTGCAATAAAAACTTAAATGTCTTTAGATTATCATTTAATGCGAATACTGTCAGAGTAAGAAAATTTGATTTAAATTTGAATTGGAATTTGATTAGAAATGCGTTTCCAGTGAAAGTTGGCTAATCCTTTTATATAACGTTATATTTATTAAATTATCAAAGCTCGGCGATACCTAAGCATATTATTAAAGATATAGATTAGGGTTTGATGACGCAGAAAATAGAAGACTGTGGCCGCGCGCGCGCGCAACGCTTTCGAACGAGTTTCATTTTTTTCCGCCAACATTTCAAACCTCCATTCACAACCGCTACTTAACGTCAACAATAAATTGCCTTCCCTCTTATAAAACCTCAAAGTTCCTAAGCTCGTGTCCCATGAATAAATTAGCTCTGAAAAGCGCGGCTCTCGAACTGCCTTACGCATAAACAAACAGAGCAGAGGTCAATGTCGCGCGGGAAGGGGGGGGGGGAGGGACGGCGAGTCCGCGTAGCCTATCGGATCGGTTTAACTAAACGCCTCCACTACATCAGCCCTTAACTGATCTTCACCTCGAGGCTGAGCCTAGACGCTCTTAACGACGCGCTCGGCTTTCTCTCTCTCTCTCTCTCTCTCTCTCGCACCTTTTGCGCAGCCGCCGAGAGCTGCTTTGCAAAGCAGAGGAAGTCCGAGCCAAGTGTGGGAGCGGCGAGCGAGGTTTACGAGGTTTCGAGGGGGTTGTCGGCTTTGTCGGGGAGGTGATTATTCCTGTGCAAAGATGGGGATCATTATTTTGATTTTATGCTAGTTTGAATTGTTTTGGTTTTTTTTTTTGAAAAAAAAAAAAAAAAGGTGTGGGAACAAAAGATTTTTCCATATGTTGAACGGAAATCATTAAGAAAACTTAAGTATAAAAATGCAAGTATCGGTTATAAAGACCTAAGGTTTATAAATTATTTACATTTCTGTGCAACTGAGGTAATTAAACATCTGATTAGTTCAATGGATTTAAACTTTAAAGATCAAGCTAATATTGACCATAGACAAAACTTTCTTATTAGCTTCTACTTAATAAATGCAATCAATTGCACAAACAGCGTAGTTAAAGAACTATTTACATTACTTAATTGCTCGCTTACAAATCATTCATTGCTCGAAACAAACTTTATTTCAGTAAAAGTAACGCAAACAATCAGGTTTCACCGAAAACAATTGCCGCTGTTAAATCCCCACAATGCGTTCGTTTCCCAACTAACTCAAAAGAAATTAACTCGAAAGAAGGACAGCTGCAAAAACGCAATTCGACGAAGAGTAAATAAAAATACCGGGACATTTATTTGTTGAACATCGCGGCTTTACAACTTAATTTCTTGAACCGACTGCGAGAGAGGATTACGATCGACATTACGCGCAATTTATAATTTAACTGCGAAAGAGGCAGTTTATTTAATTTTTAAGTGCCTGGAATCGAATTATCGCGATCGTAAAGGTTCGGCGCAACTCGCAAACTTTAGTCCCGAACGTCAGTTGCGCTCCGATTGCATTATGTACTTTCACTCGCATCCTGCAAAAGAGATTTAAATTAAATAACTTTTACGGCGATGGCGCTTTAAAGCTTAATCCCCTTATCCCTCGTTTTACAATTCGGCCCGAAGAAAGGAAATTAGTCGAGATTGACTTGTAAAAGCGTTTTATGCCTCGCGCTACAAAAAACTGTACGAGTTATGCATGTAATTAGAGCGTTTAGCAGAAAAATGTTATAAGTAATCATTGTGATTTATTACGCCAATTATAAACTTTATTCACGTTTTTTTTAATCGCAAAACTGTGAAGTTTCAAAATTTACAGCCAACATTTATTTTTAGTACGTGCGCGAACTGATAAAATCTAAATCATTCCCTAATTTTAACGTTAACTCCGAAAGTAGAAAAAAAAATCGGGCGATGGATATTCTAAAAAGTACAAAAAAAAATCCGAATATTGCCTTCTTTGATGCTTTTTGGAGCGAAAGCTCTCTATTTATTGGTATACTCTTCTTTACCACGTATATGTTTTCTAAACACAGAAATCCCACATTTTCCCCAGTAAATTCAAGTCCAACATATTCAACGTACACCCTAACCTCTAATAATTAAATATTTGCCTCGACTGCAATCAAGCCGACAACGTAATTCCCTCGAACCGCAGAGCCCCCGATGCATAAAGCATAACCAAATTCCGCGGCTTCAATAACAAAACTTAGCAGCGGCAGCATCCAACATCAGCCGGAGAGTGCAAAGTCGTCGTCGTCGTCGCGGGCGGAAATGAAAATTCCAGCCGAGCGACGTCTGCGCGTGGGAGGCTCGAGCCACTCGCTCCTCTCTCTCCCGGCTTCCGCGTGCCGATTCGATCGCCGCCGGTCAATGCCGTTAATTGCATGCAAAGCGCGCGGGGACACCGGACTTATCTTTCGCGCGCGACGCGGTCGCGCCTAATTTTCAGTGCGGTGGGAAAGCAGTTCGGAGAGGGACGCGGGTACTGCGCCTTCGATTGCATAAACAACCTGTACGCACAGCGTGTATTGTGTGACGAAATGAAAATATTGTCGCGCGGCGAACATGAAAATATTTTGTGTTTTACTTGTTCCGTTGAAACTGGGACAATTCCGAACGAAACGAGTTTATTAACAAGAGAATGACAATAAAAATATTAGTATTTCCGAAAGCCAAGTTTATCGCTTGCGCAACGATTTATAGCTTCGTTGAGTGAAAATTAAAACAACGCGAGAGCCAACATTTTCAAATTTCTCCGATCCCTCGGAAACTAAACCTCGCTCATTACCGAAAACTCTTCCTCCGCCTCTGCGCAATTAATTTTCCAATATAAATACCCCCTTTAAACGGCACTTTTCAAAGAAGCGATCGTTCGCCCGCGAGAACCTCCGCCCGGCGCCGCCGTCCGTTCCGCGATTCAAAGACCGTGTATTTATCCTCGGCGAAATGCCATGAAAAGTAACTGCTGGCGGTCGTCTCTCTCTCTCTCCCCGTCCCGTCCCGCCGCAATGATTTACATCCCAATTTATTCGTTTTACGCGCATATTCCGTCGCGTATGTAAATCCATCGACGGGCCGCTCTTTCGGGGTGATCAATGGCCGGAGCTCCTCGTTCGGGCATTAATTATTTATATGACGATAAACGTTCGATAAATCTGGCCGGCCATTGGCGCCGTCAAGAGGAAGGAGTATAAAAGAGCGGCTTACGGAGAGGAGCCCCCGACGCGGCGTCGTTATGGATTTTGAGGGATTTCGACGGCGCGGTGAAAGGATTCATCGGCAAATTCAGTTAATGCCCGCGAGAAATTAATCTGTACTCAATGATTGATTTCGGAGGCTCTGGAAGTAAATTGACACTTGGCTTTTATTGGGAAAAAAAAAATTGATGCTCCATCTTAATTACATGCTCATTGAGCCAAGACGTATTTTATGTACACAGTGTGTTGGCGGAGTGTGCAATTATGAAAGTTTGCATTACTCTGTATCGTCGATAAAATTTTTATTGAGGAGTTTGAAAAGCTTTGAATTATTTAATGATTTGTAGAAACTCGCCGAGTTTTTAGTAGTTTTACGCAATTCCAGCCTGAAAACGTCACCGTGCATATATTTTATTATCCGCGAAGAATTCGTATCTGTCGTTTCGAAAAGATTTTATTGAATTTTCATATCAAGCCGAACTAAAAATACTTCTGTTTGACTAACGTGCCGAGCAATAAAAATGGTTAAACTTCATCCAGTAGTTTATAGGATAATAAAAGCAAATAACTGGTGGTCGCTTAAACTCACATTTACTAGTTTTAATTGCAAACATCGTCTCGAAAAATTTCAGACTTTTATCCTAAAAATCATCTTTACACAGACGCACCAGATAAAAGAGCCAATTGCTTTATTTTTCCAGCTTCCACGTATAATTAGCCGGCACTAAAAATGCCCCCTCCTATCTTAATAGCAAACAGACGCCTTTATCTTTACGAACGTATTTACGAGCGAAAAAATCCTCCGAACGCTCCTCCGCACAAAGAAGCCAGGCAGCAGCAGCCTCAATCGAGATATTCAAAAATTTTCCTGCTCACTTTATCAAGCGGCGGGCGGCTGCGGCGGGTTTCCGCATAATAGAGTTATTCCGTCGAAAGTACGGAGCGAGATGCCAGCCGGCGATAACGAACTGCGCAAACTTTTGCGCAATACCGCGCCGCGTATGTGTGTGTGCACGTTACTTCCCAGGGCTCAGCCGAATGAAGCCGTCATTACGCCGATAAGCAAGGCGACGCGCCTCTATAAGCGGAGATGCGACGGGAAAAATGTAAATATCGGAGTGTACTCAGATGGCAGAGGCGTTTGATGATGCGCCGGCTTTTGGCTTTGTTTGTACGGCGTGTGCGACACGTTTTTTTGGAGTTTCTTGAATTTCGATTGCGAGGGTGACACTCGAACTGGGACTGTTTGAAGCACGGATGGTTTTTTCGACGATTTTCCAGCTTTTTCTGTGAAGAGATTTTTACCTTTGTACCTTTGATTTGCGTGACTATTTTTTTCTTTTTTTTGAAACTTTATAACGTCGGATCCGTGCAGAATGAATCTTTTTGTATATGTTTTGCTGTTACATGGAAATATTGAGAAAAAGAAGAAAACCTGAATCGATAAAGAGATAAGTTACATAAAATTAACGATGTAAATTATGCAAAAGTAGATAAAAGATATGCTCGGTCTAATGTTACATATTTTTTGTTTGCCTCTATCTAATTTGTTATTTAAATATATTTTAATCCTCATTTATGCACATTTTATTCTACATACTGCAAAGCACTCATTAAAAAATTCTTTAACCGGCACTAACTTTAATTACTACCCGCTAATCGCATTCTTTACAGCGCACGAAGAAATATTTCTAAACAAAATTTATTGTAAGATCAAGTCCCTTGACGCAACAATTGAATCACGAATCCCGAGATTTAATTTTCACGCTCTGACTCGAGTCAATCTTTCCTTGAAGATCAAATTGAATCGCGTCGCGAGATGAAAACACATCACAACTTCTTTGTAGTAAAGATATTCATAATTAAAGAAAATATTTTCTTCCTATTAACTCACTAGCCTTAATTAATATAAAAAAAAACATTCCTCGACTCATAAAACTTAATTGAAAACCTGACCCGCGAAAGCGACGCCTAATCCTCTCGCGCTTACGCAATATTCCTTTCATCACTCGTATTTCTTACCCTTTATCCGAAAAGCGCGATGACGTCCACAGCCACATAACGGGAAGAAGCAGAAGAAGCGGAGAAACGACCGCGTCTCCGGGCCGTAAAATAGAACAAGGACGCAGGCAGGCGGAGCGTGTAATTGGTTATCGGGATCCTAATCTCGTTAGGCCAATTCACCGATGGATGTTTCGCCGCGCGGTTAGCGTCAATCATCGCCGATTACACGAAACGCCACTGACTTCTCTCTCTCTCTCATGCGGGGTGTTGCGCCGAGCGAAAACGGATGTGACTTTTTGACGCGGGCTCGAACGGCGACTTGTTGACTTTTGATCGCCGCTTTGGGGGATTAGAGGCGGAGAATGAAGACGTGAGGCGTGAAGGTTGAATTTTTGGCTGCGGAAACTTTTTATGGAGTCGAGAGATGATTTTTTTTTCTTCTGCGGGAGGAGTGGAAAGAGTTGTTGGATTCTTGTTTCTTTGGTATATTTGATTAAGTTTAGAATCGATGATTTACTATTTCTTAATTTAGTTTAGAAATTTTAGGAAGTGACATAAATACGAATTTATCGTTTTAAAACAAAGGTTATGTGTTTTAAAATTACTTTTTGAAGAAGTTATGAAAGTCCGAAATATTTAAAACCTTGGAAATGACATCATCGTTATATCTTCTAAAGTAATTTATGCTCTTCAAGTTAAAATACTATCAGTAATGTTTTCATTCGTCTAACTGCATGCAATCATTCTCCAAAATAGAGTATTACATGCACTTAAAATGTATCGAAGATAGTTAAAATTTATGTTGAGGCATATTTTTTGTCACTGTTTCATAATCTTATCGTTTTTTTTTCTTTTTATTTGCTGAAAAATTAAACAAATGCAGACGATAATTGCCGCATAAAAGTGATAATCGCAAATTCGCGCGACGAAGAAATTAAAAATGTGCAATCGAGCTTCGAAATTAACTTTGACGAAATTAAAATTCAGCAAAGATAAGAAAACGCAAGTTTTCAAATTACTTCAATTACGTTGAATCGCAAAAAATTGAAAGATAAACAAAGCTAAGCACATTTTCAAAACACACCGAGATCATCAAGATCTAAAAAGTCAACAAGCAACTTTCACACTCTATCTAACTCCAGATAACGCGCAAAATCCCGCAACTACTTACATGAATCAGCGGCAAAACGAGCACCGAATCTCCCGGGCGAAGCTTCGACAACCGCCAAAACAAAGCCGAAACTTACAAGGGGCGCGCATTAATTACATTACATTACCCGCAACGAGAGCCCGGCAGCCGAGTCATCATCCCGACTCCGGCGGGTGCGTCATTAAAAATTTATGAAGACTTTCTCGCGCTCCACGGGGGTTTCTCAGCCGCGACGCCTCGAATTAATAAATCAGAAAAGAATCCCGCCCTCGCGAGATTCCGGATCTTTAATGCCGGCCCTTCGCCCCTTTTTTCTATTACTCGGAATGCTTGAGAGAGAGAGAGAGAGAAAGATGAGATCACGTTTATCGCGTCGGAGAAACTTGGAAGTTCGTGCTGCTTCGTTAGTCACCGTGGATGTGTGCGTGCGCGCGCGTCCTTTTTGTTAATTATGAGCCGACGAGCTGTCGCGGTGTCGGCGCGCAGGTTTTTCGGGGCTTTTTTAGGTGTTTTGACATTTTTATAAGCGTAAGTAAGACAGTAAAGTAGTTCGGTAGTAAGAGGAATATAAAAAGGCACAGAGTGGTTTTGGCTTTGATGAAAGTGGTGATAAATTGCGCTGTGAAATTGGTTAAAGGCAACTAATAAAATACTCCATTATGAAAACACATTTTTGTTTATGATTCGGATGAAATTTTATTTAATTGCATCGCGTAAAAAGTGCAAAAAATTATAAATCACACATTTTAACGTTTTCAAAAAACACTTTACTTTGTAAAAGTGTAATGGTTCGTTTTCTAGTCAAGAATCAATATTGAACAACAATAAATCCATTTTAATTCCGCCGTTTAAAGCACTTTAATATTCATAGAAATTCCTATAAAAAAAATCTCTACTCCCGCCGAACAATAATCGTTTATAACCACTGCAAAAAAAAGAAACTAATTTACAGTAGATCCGCAGGGGCCCTCCATCAAACTCCCCCATAAAATTCATCAAATCAATAAACAGAACATGAAAACCCGTTAATAGTTTATAAATCCCCGTTTCGCCGTCCGATAAATTTTTCAGCATCGGTCCGTGAAAAAAAAAAAAAGCAAAAAAAAAAATCCCATCCACCGGCGGGGAGAACGTAAAGCCCTGTAAAACCGGAGTCTATAAAAGACCCATCAGCGGCCCGTAATCGGAGACACGTCGAAAGAAGAGATCGGCTCTCTCTCGCGCGAGTTTTAACGGAGGCAAAAAGGCGCGGAAATTCGCGGCGGAGAGTATAACGTAATAACGCGCGGCTTGCGCAAGCTAATCTGCGCGCCGCGCGCGGCGTTATGCGGAGCGGCGACTCGCTCCGAGCGTGACATTGGAATCTCGGGATGTGAGTTTGCTTTATTTCTGCGCTGATTAATATGCAAATTTATTTGGACGCCGTCGGTCTCTCGCGCTGCTTTTATTCCTATCGATGGGGGACATGGGTGGGGTTTTAGTGCTCCGACTGTTTCGCTGAAATATCGCCGATCGCGATTTTATATTTAGCTGAATTGTGATGAATTCTGATGTTAGTGTTAAGTAGTTTTGTAGGATAGCCGTTGGCTACTTTTGCGATAGGTAAAAGGTAATTGAACTCGTTTATCTGACTTTTCCGAATGAATTTACAAACAAAAACTGTCGTTACTTGCAGATACTCTGGGTAGCGACAAATAAATTACCTTATCTTACGACTTTTCTAGAAAATTCAACAACCGCCTTTGTTTCCAGATTACGTCTGTCGACTGCTGAAAGTGTAATTACACTAATTCAAGTATTCGTCAAGGAGCTACTAAACACGATAAAAAAATTTATCGCCCAGCCCGCAAAAGATTACATCTCCGCTCTTTAATTGCGGCCCGAAACCGCGCTCGATCCTTCTAAAAGTCTCGATTCATAGCCTCCCCCCAAAATAAAGAAGCATCTTTATTACACGCGCGAACGGAGCGCTAATTCCCTCGTGCCCATCTAATAGTCACCTCATTCATCCAGCCGACGCCTAAACCAACAACCGCAAAAATTCGCCAGAAGTCCGCGGGACTTGTACGATTCTATTCCGGGAAGAAAAAAGCCGCAGCCGCCGCCCGACGCAAGATGTGCGCGCGCGCTTGTCTATTCGCGTCGCGCACATGGCCGCCTCTCCTCGGCCATCTGCGGCAACAGGTCCGAGATAAAGGGCTAATAAAAATTAATCGGCAATTATTATTAGCGTCAGTCGGGGAGGATGAATGGTGAGGTCTAGGGTTTATATTGTTCGAGGTGATGCTCGGGAGAGATATTTGGCGCTGGTCTTGGCGGGTAGGTGGATGCGAGGCAGGCTTGTTTGCATGGGTAATTGCGGCGATAAGGAGCCCGTTTTGTTTGAGGGATCTGATTTTCTGGACGGGTTCCGCGGCCGGATTGTTTAGAAGAAAAGATTAGGCGTAATCTTATTATTTTCAATTTTTTCGACGTGATATCTGACTTTTTGATTAACGAGCGCGTTTAATTTAAAGTAATGTTTGAAGTGGCTCTTGTTGAAAAAGCAAACATGGCGTGTTTTTTATCATAGTCCTTTCCGGAAGAAATTCAATTGGAAATTTGCATATTCAATAAATGGTTGAATCGAAAATCGTATTTTTTAACATTTGACATTTTTACTAAAGGCAACATGACAAGTTCAGAAACTTCATTCACTCGTGTATAGTTTATGAAGAAATATTCACTTTATTAAAAAAAAGTCATAAAACAACTTTTCTTAAAAACCTTAAAAGAAACCTATCGTCCCCCGTAAAACTAATTAATTAAAATGCGAATATTGAAAATATTACAACTTTACTACAAAAACATGGGAAACTTTTATTACAATGTGCCTATTGTTTCACATTTGCACAATCGACGAAATTTTAATTTTCCGTTAATAACACAAAGCTTTATCGCGGCAGATACCGCCTTACAAAAACAGCACTTTTAAGTTTTACGCGGACCGACTTAAAAAACACGTTCGTTGGTCTTTGTAATTTTGAAAACACTGCGCACTGATACCGACGGTTCGTCAAATATGCGCCAAGCAAAAAATATTGCATAAATGAGACAAGCGTTTTATATTCGCTCGCGACACAAAAACTAAGTTACGAAACGCATGATGCAAAGTAGATTTAATCCGCCGCTCCGAGGCTGCTTTGCCGCTAAGGAAAGTATTGCGCTTGATATTTTCGCCTAAAAGTTTTTCGAGCGCGCACTCCATTTTCTTAGCGAGCAGTCCGTAAATGCATTCAATTCTGTTTTCAAACGGGGAAAAATGTAATTTGATCTTGGAAACGTCTGCGAGCAGGGAGTGCCGTGAGATGACAAATTTTTAGTGGAAAAATGTTAAATATTAATTTTGTTTTAAAAATGCATCTACTAATAACTAATTTTGCAAAAACAACCGTATTAAGCGAGACTTTTCGGTGTCGACTGCTAAATTTGTCAAAGACTTTATAGCGACACAGTCGTAAAAAGATTGTTTTCAACCGGACATAAAAAGTCGAGTTCATACTGTAAAAGTTTCTGGAACGAAACTTTGAATATGAAAACCCGAGTAACTCTACGAAACATCCTTAAAAATCCAGTCCAATTCATCGCGTCTACTTCCAAACCAAAAACTCTCGTCAAAAGTCAAATCGCACCTCGCAAACCGACTCGTACCATCTAAATCCATCAATTACCAGCTAAAAAAAAAAAAAAAAAACTCGCCTCTTCCCCGCGCCGACGAACAATGCGATCGCCGCGAGCTTATAAACAATCCAAGGTCATCGTCCTGGGATCGGAAACCCGTCAGACTCACCTTCACGAGCAGATGAATCGGCTGACTGACACTGAGCGGCTTGCCTCTCCTGGTCTTGCCGCCTCCGCCGCCCAAACACTTAATCCACGGCATGCCTCTCGGGGTCTCTCTCTTTATCTCTTCCTCCTGCGTGCGCCGATATCCGTAAGCTTTCTTCCCTTCGTCCTCTCTTAGCCTGGTAGCCGAACGCGGTTGCGAGATGCTGAATTTTCCGCGCGCTGGTCTAATTCATTGCGGGTGCGCTCGTTTCTAACGCGAACGACAGCTGATCGGCCGCTCTCGATTTCGTTTCCTCGCCGCTCGAGTTCTTTGCCGCAGTCGGCATTTTTTTTCTCATCTAAACTCTACGCTAAATCTTCCGGCGAAACACAGT
The DNA here is from genome assembly GCA_035047165.1 of Ormyrus rosae. Taxonomy (NCBI): domain Eukaryota; kingdom Metazoa; phylum Arthropoda; class Insecta; order Hymenoptera; family Ormyridae; genus Ormyrus; species Ormyrus rosae. The sequence continues at coordinate 49,822 of JAWWML010039317.1, forward strand.
CCATTCGGTTCCGTCATTCATCCTCGAGCGAGCGCTTTTCCCCACCGCTCAATCGGCGAGCATCGTTCGTTGCTCTTTGCGCTCGTTATTACATTCGGGCAGCATCGCGTGCGCGCGCGCGGCTCTTCCGAAAAAGTCTTCCCAGTCTTGCGCCGCGGACTTTCCACGACCAGCTCGTCCCGCGGTCTAGCGTCGACTGACAGAAAATACCGGCCGGGAACCCAGCTGCGCGCCGCCTTCCCTCTCCCGAGCGCGCCGAAGCTGATGCGCCGTGCTGCGCTTTCGCTGCTGCTGCTGCTGTTACTGGTGCTGATGATGCTTCGTCTTTTTGCAGGTCCGGGTGCGACGGGGTGCGAGATCGAGAGGAGTTTTCGATTGCGAGGGGATGACGGCGGCAGGAGATTTGCAAGGAGAGGTTGAAGAAGGCGGTGGGACGGATTTCGAGATGGGTTTGCGCCGAGTTTGGGGAGGATTAGACAGGCGAGGAAAGAAGGATGTTTTTGCTTTGGTAGTTTTTACTTAAATGTGAAACGCTTTTATATCTCTCATGACAGAATTAGCAACCGATGACAGTTAGAGGAGCTCACATTTTTTATATTTTTATATATCAAATTTTATATAAATTATGTGCCAAGGTGCGATTGATACATATACGTATTATACACAATTTAATTTAACACAAATTTTTAGATGAAATTTGTTTTGCTCAATGTATTTTAAGTTGAACACCTCAAATTATATAATATTAATTAACAAAAATTATATTATTGTACACTCTATCTTTCTACACAAAGAATGAATATTGCACACAATGGATTGTACGCACTAAGTTTTTCTACTGTAGTTAATAATACAAATTATTCTACACGTACAATTTAGTACAGTAAGTATTAATATAGTAGTATTAGTATAGTATTGCAGAGGTATAAATTAGTAGTAGTATAGTAAGAATTATATAAATTATTTTTATTTATGATGTTAATAAGAGGATCCAAAATTATTTAGAAGAAAACGTTATAGATAAAAGACTTTCTAATTTTGAAGTTAATGGCACACGTTTATTTTCAATTCTTGCAAAAGAAAATAATTTCTATAAAAATAATAATAACAGTCAATTACTATACCTTGATTTCTGCTTCTGAAAAAAAGAACTCAAAAATCATTTTCACCTGTTTCCATTCCTTATAAAATATTTTTTTCACCTAAAAAACTACCGCAACGCAATCCAGAAAACGTTCAACCCCCTCCTCGACGCCCCTGAAAAATTACGTAAAATTTAATAAAGCCTCCGGCGCGTACAGTTACCCGCGGAATCGTAAAATTTTCCTCTCCCGGCGCATAAAAGCGTGCCGTTAGACGGACGCGTGCGCTTACATTTCGCCTTCGACTCGTCTGCCTTTTGAGCGTCCCTCCTCGGGGGACCTGCCCTTCCGCCGGCAACCGCGGCGCGCGGCATTGTCCGGCGTCGTTCTTTGAGGATTCGCCAGCCACTGAGGGCGCAGCGCAGCGCGTGCCGGAATTAAGTCGCGCCGCGCCGCCTTTATTTTGTCGTTTGCTGCGCCGTGAATGAGCTTTTTCTGCCGGCGAGCTTCTGCCCCTTTTTTTGTTCGAGCGAGGATAATGGGGTTTTGTGCCGGGACGCGTGCAGCTCCGGCTGATGAGGTTTTTCAGAAATGGAGGGTTTTTTTGTAACTTGTTATTGTTGCTGGAGATGTGCGGACGAGCAGGAGGTTTCTGAGTTTACAATACAAAAAAAATAGGCTGCATGGTGCTGGATGTGGGGTAATTTCCAACGTTAGTAATTAGCTTTTTTTAATTTGTAGGAGAGCTCCGTTACGATGCAAAAAAATATCGTGAAGATGTCAGGTTTTTATAAAAAAAAATGAATAATCGTTTAAAAACATTTTCATCATTTGTTTTAAGTTACTGCTCTATTCGCATATCCACTTTTGATTTTGCTTTTAAAAACAATAATTTAGCTCACTAATAAATATACATTCTCACTTACACGATTTATTTGTATTTTAACTGTCAATTTCAACTATGTATTTAGTAACTATCGTATTTCAACTATGAAATTAAGAAAAATAAAATTCATTCTCGACCAAAAGAAGTTAAAAATCTCTAAATGACTGTTAACGTGTAACGCGAGATAGTGACTGCAGGGGTTGAAGTCTTTACCTCCTTACAACTTTGTCGCGTTAAGCGCAAGAGTGTCTGCTGAGCTCAGTAGAGAACCGACCCTTTTTCTTTAGAGGCGAAAGATGTTAAAAGGCAAAGATTTTTAAAGAGGGTAGCAGATTTATGTCCTATAATATAGCCAAAACGAAAAGAATCATGGGAGTACTTTTTCGTCACTGCTTTGCTTACGAACAGGAAAACTCCATCTATTACTACTTCAAATAAAATCAGATTGTAATCAATAGTAATTGACACTCGTAAAGTTTTAATAAGTTTTATTATTAAGACGAGTCTAAATGACTGTGAATAATAAAAATATAAATTGTACATCCAGTTACCTAACTCAAAACAAAACAAATAATTGTTTATTCGGTTTTTTTACACTATATACGTCTAATAATAACCCGTTTTCTTTAAATAAAATATTGAAATATGTTTCCCTTTCCAATTTAACCAACTCGAAATTTAAAGATACCGATGTAAAAAGTGTATTTATTACAGAGAATTTACACAATTATCTTAAAAAAAAGCAACCTCTAAAATACCAGCCTCACACGGAGAATTTGAATAGGCCACTTGTTCCATTTCCATCTGCTCCTTTCATATTCACATAGGAATCGCACGTAATGCGCGAGTTGACGAAAAAAAAGACAGGTTCTCTTTAATTGCAGTAAAGGCTTCTCTTGTTTCTCGAGACGCTTCTCGCCGCCCAAAGTGCCGGCAAATTCTCCCGTAGCAACTCGCTAATTAGGTTTGCATAGCATCGCGTCTATATAGGCTAATGACTTTAAGAGAATCTCTTGAAGTTTAGCTAAATCTGTTATCGCCAACCGTTCCCTTCCATATTTATCGATCATTCGCTGATTTCAGCGGCGAAACAAGGATTCGACAAGCCACGGAAAATCAAGTTTTTACGGGGCGACCTTCGCTTTTTCGAGCCGCAATTCAATAATAACGGCCCGATAATATTCTTATGTCACCGAGATAAGAGGGCCTCATTAGCTCCCTCGGCCAGTTTTGCGCAACACTTTCATTTAGCGATCTCATTCAGCCAGGCCGCTTCGGTCCTTTATCTCGACGCATTTACGTAAACGGGGGAAATTTCGCAAACGAAAACAATCCGACAAACACGAGACTTCGCCGCTTATCGAAAAAGGCCGCGAGAGCTTTTCCTTTCGACGGACCCACGCCGCTTGGGCGAGTAAATACACGAGAGGAATGATATCGACCACACACGAGCTGACGGCGCGGCTTTATGCGGCAGGGAATTCCATGTCGAGCGTGCAGTTGGATTGACAGTTTTCAAAAATATTGCTTCTTTTGGAAGGAGGGATTGTCGGATATGTATTTTTTTTTTCTCGAGGAGGTAAGTTTCGCTTCGGAGCGGTGTTTTGTGTTGTCGGGATCCGGTTAAATATTTGAGGAAACTTCAAAGCTGAATCCACTCGTGTTTGCTTAAATTAGTACCGAAAGTACTCGGAGAGGAAAGTTTTAAGGGACATAAATACGGCTACGTACAAGTTTTTTTTTTACAAAACAAATGAGCTTGCTGTCATCCTATTAGCTGACCGCCGTTTCAACTGATTAAAATGACTCTCTTGAGCTAAAACTTTTGCGCTTTTTAATTGACACATTTTTTCACATTTACGCGAAACTATTTTATTTCTAGCAGTTGCAAACTTATTAAACGTGAAGGCTGGATTCATTAGACGTAAAATTGAAGTAGAAGATTATTTAAAAAACCTCTCTTTTTTTTATCTACTGTAAACTATACATATTTAGATCAAAATTAAATACTGAATCGAAACAATTACATGTGCCGCGATTATTAAAAAAACGCAGTAATTTCCATTTTTTCCCTCCGCGCGAAACTCCTAAAAAAAAAAACTCGATATCAATAAACGAGCCTTCCCTTCCCTTTCGAGAAAAGCACAATTTTCACACACCCCTCCGCAAAAACTCAAACGAGCACGAAGCATAATTACAGCGTGCGCGCAATGCAAAGTGCTCCGCGAGCAAGCGCATATCTGTTCTACCCGTGCGCTCGGCGAGGCGCGTTATGCGTGCACATACGACGGCTCGCGGCTTCAAAAAAGACTAGATCTCAACTCGCGAGCGCTCCTTGAGAGATACGTTTGTTGCCGCGGCTCTTTTTCGAGATTGCAGATACGAGCCGCGTTTTAAACGATGCGTCATTCCGGTAGAATCCGCGGGGATTGATAGCGGCGTGTAGGGCTTTTTTTTTTTTTTAGAGGCGTTTGCTTTAATTAGTTTTGATACGCGAAACTGAGGTGCCGGGGGTTCGCTCGCTTCCGGGTCGATGATTAATATTCTAGAGTGAAATTGAAAACTGCTGTGGAGGAATTTACGTTGAAGCAATTTTATAAGCGTGATGTTTCGGAGGGGAATGGATATTTGTGTAGATTTGAAAAAGCTTTTAATACGATGAAAAAATATTTTGTGGCAAAGAGTTTTATAACGAGAAGCACAAAGCATTTAATTTACTATAAATTTTTGGGATTTTATGCATTTGGACCGATTGGATTTGACTGTTTGAATTGTAGTAATTACAAAATTTAAGAAAACAAAAACTTTTCACGATTAAACTTTCTCAGATCTAGAATTTGTTCATACATTTATTAAAAAATGAATTTATATGTGCAGAAATTATTCATGGTATTAAGAAATTTACCTGAACGAATCGGAGTATTTTTGCCAAGTTTAAAATTTATGTTTAACGCATGAAATTCTGAAGTGTAAATACATGCAAATTTTTACAATCCTAAATGGCCAATTCAGAAAATGCAATTTTCTCGCAGAAACGACATCTATAAAAGTATTTAGTAGTCACGATATTCTACAAAACCAGTTGATTTCGTATTAAAATTAGTAATTAATAGAGCGTGCGCCTTTTCGCAAAATTTTTAATCCCCCAAGTAAATCTATTAGCAACACCCGAAAAAAGGCTTCTCCGTTCAGCTTGAGACTTATTTCGCGGGGTTTAAAATGTTTACGATACGATTATGAAATTAAATAGAAAGCGAGAAGTGTAGCGCACATGTATAAAGCCTATAATTTATATCCAGCCGCTATTTCCAAGTAATTCCTGGCTCGGAATCAAGAATTCGATGGATAAGTGGATAAGTTGAAGTCAAAACGCAAAAATCAAAGCGCATATAATTACTTTGTAACGTAAATACTGGGGATAAGCGAAAGTAATTCGTATCAGATTAGAATTCAGCTATTTCAGAAGTATTTAAGAAAATTAATTGTCCGTAAAGCACCGTTAACAGCGGAAGGATCCTTTACTCAGCAGGACAATTTTCACTTTTAGTTCTAAGGAAACGGGGAGTCGCCCCCGTTCTCGGACTTTTATTGGCGTGGCCTTATTCAAGAAGCACCACTTTTGTGACCGTTGAACTCTTTAATTGCGATTATTTTGGAAAGTTCGTCGGCGGATTGAAAACGTGTCGTCGTAAAAGATTTTTGCGTTTTTCTTCTTTTTTTAAATAAGTAGTTATTGACAGCCGCTTACAAATATAGAAAATTTTTAGATTGATCATAAACGAACAAAATAGCTAATTCTACATTATTCCATAAAAATATTTAAAATACTTCGTTAAATAGTTCTGTCGAATATTTTACAAGAGAAATTTTACAAGTGAAAACAACTTGCCTTAGAAAATCTAAAAAATTGACATAAATTACAAATATAAAATGCATCAGCCGTTTCAAATGTCTATAAATTACCTACAAATGCTAATTGTATGCAGTTGTTAACAATTATACTTAATAAAAGATCATGCATAAACTCGATAAAAAAACTGAACAATATCTGTAGCGGCAGCAATACAAAGTTTCGGAACTCAATAAAAAGCGTACACCAGATTACGGTAATCCCGATTACTTTTTCAACGTTAATTGCCACGGCGCCGGTGTCCGTCCGATTGTCCGATCCGAAATTTGCATCGCCGATTCCAATCCCCTCGTTCATCGCAGGAACAGCTGTTAAACTCCCCGCGAACCCAATAAACAACGCTTATTTAAAAAGCAAATCTCGCTCGCTGCGCGAGACAAAGAGTCGAAAGCGAACTCGTTCTTTCATTGAAATATATACGGCTTTTGATCGAGCAATGCAACATCGACGACGCAATAAATCAAGCGAAACAAAGGACAAAATACGTTGCGGTGTCACGTGTCGCGGAAGCCATCTACGAGCGCGCTCAAAAGTTAGATCAGTTTCCGCTGCCGAGGTCGGATCTCACGGAATTCCCTGCCGCATGAACTGGACGGTCAGTCGATGCAGGCACACACCACTGCTTTGCAAATCGTCCTGAGGATTTTTTCGACCTTCCGAGTCGGGCTTCTTGCGAGCTCGGGAAGCGAGGCGGTATTACTTGGGGAATTTGGGAGGAACATTTTTCAGTTTTTTGTATGCGTTTTAGGTAGGTTGTGGTTGAAATATCTGTTTGCCAAGAAAAGGCTGGTGCAATGCTGAGTTTAATATAATTTGTTTGGAAACCCAACTGTTTATGTCAAAAATGTTGCTTTTATCGATTGTCATTGACACGTATTCTGGTAAATAAATAATTTGTAAATGTAATTTTTTGTGATACTTGTATTTTCCTAATAAATTTAAACATTTAAATTATTTTTAATCGGGTTACTTTGGGGAAACTTTCACTATTAAACTCAGAAAAATTACAGTTCATATTAGAATATTTGATATATTTTCAAGGCTCGTGTCAAAATAAATAGTGGGTAAATCTAAGAAAACATCTACTCATCGTTAAAATACTTGAATCTAGGTTACCTATTTTGTATTTCTACGAAGAAATTGAGACTATCCTTCGCAATATTAGCCGATTCCTATTGCTAATAAAATTAGCTCCCGCATCTAACTTTATATTAACCAACTTACTGGATTTCCAAAAAGCATCATATTTCACTACACAGATTATCATAATTAGATTAAATTTCGTATCAATTATCGATTTTACTACCGAAAACCCGTCCACGCAACGTTTTACTCGACCGACATGTAAAACTTTCACGCATCCCGTAAATTTTCGAGCTATTTTTAAAAATTCCCACTTTTTCCAATCAATCAATTACCGATCGAGAATTTTTAGCACAAACCCACGACAGTCCCGCGACTTTACAGCCTCCCGCATCCGCACTGCTTACAGAGCACCCGTAGCTGCTTGCAATTAATTGCAAGAATGGGAGAGGATACTTGCCTACAATTTCATCGACCGTTAAGCCGTCCGTCAATCTACGAAACGGACGGTGCTGAAGATTCTCAAGCTCGATTTTTTTCGCCGCGGCGACGCGACGAGGCGGCGGCTCGTTCCGTACTTAATTTAGCGCTGGAGTAAATATAGGTATAGCGTGTTTACGCGAAAGATCAAGCCGCAAAGAGGCGTCGGATGTTTCGGAGATTTTTATACAGAGTCGCGAGTATTTATAAATATTGGAAGCCAGGCGAGGAAAAGTTAATTAATGTAGCGAAAGGGGAACCGACGAAGGTTAAGGTAAAGGAGGGTGTTAATATTTTGAGGTAGTTTTTTTTTATGACAAATCGTAGGCTTGAATTTTTTTTCACAAGTCAATTTATTTGAACAAAACGATTTGCGCAATAAATTTTCTTATTTTCAGAAAAGAAAATACCATTTATTCGATTTATTTTCTTTTACTGAAATTTCACTTAATAATACTACTTTTATGTCGGTTCTTTAATTCTACTAACTAAAATGATTAATTTGTACATAAATCCAAATTTATTCATTTTTATTTACATTCTTAAAATAGTGATTCTCTTGAATATTATTTAAAAAAGTATACTTACGGAGAATTAAACAGTAGACACAAAAAGGGCCGGGAAGAGAATTATTACTTCGTTGGAAAAGCTTGGAAAAGCAATAAATAGTATTGACTTTTAATTGTTTAGAAAAGCCTCGACAATTTATCATGTCAATACTTGTTTAAATTTTAGTTAATATTTATAAATTTTAGTAAGTAAGAATTTACTTATTCTATAGCCTTTTGAAAATGGCTTCTTTGAACATAAGGAAAAAATCTCTATAGATTCAACAATACTAAAGCATACAATAAGTAAAGCATACAATTTAATGATAAATACATAACTGTTTTAAATTGTTTCTGATTGGCTTGATTATAATTAGATTATGCAGAAAAAACAAATTGAAAAAATTCTAAGGTTGATTCATCCATTTGCTGACTGTCACATTTGACTGACTAAGTTCTTCGAAAGGTCTGCAAATGCAATTTTCAAAGAAATTAGCCAGCGAAGAGAAACATTGCTACTTACATTTCAAAAAGTCATCCTTCGATAGCAGATTTTTTAAAATTCTGATTTTTAAAGCTTCGAAGACATGATATCAATAAACTATAACAATCTGAGCAATTTTAATTCATCGAACACATTATTTGATAAGAAAAATAAATAACAATATTTTATAATGCTTAGAATTTAAGCTAAGAGATGTACAGGAAGAGGATAAAAAACAATGATACAAGCCTAAAGTAATAATAAATATATATTTTTTTGATTTAATCAAACAAATTATTATGTGTTAAAAAGCTATTTACATTAACGATATATATTATATACAATAAAAAATTCGCAATGATCTAACTTTTACAGTCACGCCCTCCTATTTATTTTCTCAATTACGCCAACGACATGAGCAGTATCGAACTTTTTAATTAGGATTTCTGGAACTATATCACGAATTTTTTCAGTTCAATCACAATCGTGCGCATAGATTGCAATCTATACAGCCACTTTAGATTCCTCTGACGTAGCTTCCCTCGCGGCTTCTTTAGCCGCCTTTATCAAAGGCGTCAACGAAGACAATGGCTTGGCATGCCTTAAGAAAGGATGCTTTAGCAATTCGGAAGCCGACCACCGCTTATCAACCTGAACCTCCAAGCATTGGTCCAAGAAATGCTGGAAAACTTTGGAGAGCTTTTCCTTCTCCTTTATTTCCGGTTTACCGTTAGTTGCAATCAAATACAATGCTCTTAGAGGGTTCTCGTTCAAATACGGCGGCTCGCCCTCGATCATTTCAATTGCCATGATTCCCAAGGACCAAATGTCCACTTTGGGTCCATATTGCTTTCTTGAAACAACCTCGGGCGCCATCCAGTAAGGAGTTCCAACCATGGTTGTGCGCTTGTTTTGCTCTTGAGAAATTTGCGCGCAAAAACCGAAATCCGTAAGTTTAATACTGCCGTCCATTCCCAAAAGTATATTGTCCGATTTAATGTCTCTATGAATGACATTGTTTTCGTGCAAAAATTCCAAGGCCTGCAGAACTTCTCTGCAGACAGCTGCGATTTGCCCTTCGTCCATGCATGTCTCAGTAACTACATCCGTTAAGCTGCCTCCGGGCAAATATTCCATTACAACCCACAGTTCATCGCCGACTAGATAACTGTCTAGATAATTAACCACGTTCGGATGCTTATTTTCTCGCATCACTAGAATTTCATTAATAATTAGTTCCTTCTTGGGCTGCTGTGTTAGATTCATTTGCTTTATAGCTACTTCCATTCCAGTGGAATTTTGTATTGCTGTATACACAGTTCCAGAAGCACCTTGGCCAATCCTATCTATTTTCATGTACAACCCGCTAGGATCGCCGACACTTACAATACTTCTTAGCTTTTCTATGACTTGTTCGTCTGTCATCTTACTCTTACGTTGCTTATTAGCTTGGGTAGGCCGAGTTTGGTCTTGATCTGTAGTAGTAGGAGAAGTGGTAGTACTAGTAGTAGTAGTAGGTGGTGGAAGAGGAGCAGGGCCTTTTCCTTTGTTCACCGGTTTTTCTTGAGGCACTTGTGGGACTGCTTTTTGTTGAGGAGTTGGCGACGTTATTTTTAAAGACGTTATTTTTTCTTCTATAGGCTTTGTGTAAATAGATTTCGTGCGTTCTGGTCTAGGAGTTATAGGAGGAGGTATAGGTTCGTCCTCTTGTTCAGAACTTGCGCGGGTATCTGTATGACTACTAATAGTACTACCACTTAACCTGCTAGATGAATTCTGCGATTGGAAGCTATCAGAAGTGATAGACATTCCCTGACTTCGCGAATTATTGGGGTTATAAGAAGTCTCTCCCAAACTACTCGGGCTGCTCGCTTTCTCGGGCGACGTTTGCATATGAGGATGCTCTATGAGAACCTTTGTAGTTGTCATATATTTAGTATATTTAGTGTCATTAGTCTCCTTTCTCATAATATCATACCAGTTTAGAACATCTAATACTGCTTGAGGATTATTCTTTTGCTCTTGCTTGCTAATATCGCTTTGCATAAGCAGTCTTGCCCATGCTTCAGGCATGCCTGTAAACTCTCCAGTAACAGCATCAAATCCGACATGTACAGTGTGTTCAAAGTTCGTAGGGTAGCTGATATTCGGCTTATCTTTACTCTCTTTCACTTTTGTTTTAATCCTCATGCTCTTCTTCCTTTTATCGTCTAAATTTGGTTCCTTTGGCAATGGACGCATGTCCACCGGAAGACTAGAATTAGAATCGCCTCTATTAGATGTTAAGCGCACTGGAGGCGCTGGAGGCTTATTATCTTCTTCATACATGGTGAAACCTGAAATATATAGCCATTTTAATAATTTATTCTACATAGAAATATCCAGTCCTGGACAGAAATATCGCCGGGTTTTTAGTCAGTTCTTTGTGCTCTCCGTGGAGAGAAACGACATTTTTTTTCTTGCTCCACGTCTTTACATGCAAATTTTCAACGTATCTTTTACTATATGCTTTAGAGTAATAATTTTTCACTTACAGAGTTGGAAGTAGCTGGGGTTTATTGAGTTTAGAGATAAATTCCAGCAAAAAATGCCTCCATTTTAATTAACACGTTGACCAATGAAACTGACTAATTTTCTACCAGGACTGTAATAAACCGCATACGTAAAAGGCAAAGTATTTTACTTACGCTCGACGCTACCTCTTTTCACTCCTTATGCTCGTCTGCTGCCTCCAAGCGTGCGTCGATGAACTCCCCTCCACTCCAGGCGAGCTCGGCGTCTTCCCGCCTGGCTTTTGCCTCGGCGTCACCTACGCTATTCTGATTCTATCCTCTCGGCTGCACCGTCTTTCTCTGGCGACTTTTTCCAAGTAGCGCTGGCGTCCTCCAAGCTATTTCTCTCCAGTAGTTTTTAGTCTCTTTTCTACATACTCACATGCTTTTTGTTCTTCTTTTCTACGGGCACCATAACCTATCTACACGTGCTGGATATCTAATTCACTAGCAAGAGTTAAGCCCCCTCACATATCACAATAAAAGCACTGAGTATTTAAGGCACAGTGTTTTACACTTTCACTAAGGCCCTCCGCACAGGTGTTACACAGCGCCAAGGTGTCCTACTCAGCAAAATCAATCGACGGTCCTGACCACTGTTCCGTACAAAATTTTTGGTTATAATGGCGCTGCGGTTCGTTTCTTGCCACTCAAGCGTATACTCAGTGGTGGCCTGTTTGGGACTGACGCTTGGCCTATAGGGCCTTGCCAGCTGCCTTCAAGAGGAACGTCTTTTGAGGGAAGCATCCCCCCGCCCAGTTCCTTCCGCATGCTTTGCCCACTATCTCTTTCTCTTTTCGTCTTCCTTGCGTATTCTCTTTAACTCTTTCTACTTCGTCACTCAAAAACTGAACTCTTCTCACTTTCTCTGCTTTGCAGCGGTTCATGGACTCCGTGATTCGTGCCTTTACGCATTATTGAAATGTACTAGTAGTACTTGTGCCTCCATCTGTGGAATTCGCACGTTACTAATCTCTGTGAAGGTTTCAGTCTCCGAGACTCGATTCTCGACTCTCGAATTCCAGCTCCAGCCTCCACTCCCCGTTTAAATCTATTCAAAGAAACTGCTTTCGAACTATTTATAAATTTGTTCTTTGAATAAAAAATTTAAACTTACAATTATAAAATATTTATTGCATTAACAATATCATTTTACTATCAGTGCCTCAAAATAAATCGCTTGTTAATATATAATTTTCAAGAATAAAAAACAAATTTTATTAAATGGGACAGTTTTATAAATCCCATCTTAATGCATAAGTGTAATTAACCACAGTATTTTTGCAATCCTTCGTTGAAATTTAATATTAATTTTAAAAAATTTCTTTTTAATCATAGAAATACTTTTTGAGGTTAAATTCCATTCTGATTTGTGAAGATTAAAAATGAACCAATAAATTTTGCAAGTTAATGAAAATAGCTATTTTTATTAAACTTTGATGTCCCTTCATATATTATGTATTACTTTTCATATGTAAACTTAGAAAGAGATATCAGATATCAGCGCAATCACAATAAATTAATTTCAACATACGTCCTCAAATAACAAGAGTCTGTGAATTTCATAAAAGTAGTCAAAAAAATAAATCTACCAAATAAAAAATAAAATTAAAAGACAACTATAGCATTTTTTCTTTTTCAGATCGAATTTATGGTGTAAGATAATCTTTCACTCTATGTATATATATACACACACACATTTGTTAATAGGGTCTTACAGAGCTCGGGCGGAGACTACAAAGAGAACTTAATAATGTTTTAATACACACGCAAGTTCAATCTTTATGATTCCGCCTCTCTCGAGGCATGATATCTATAATTTTGTAGCAATAAGAGCACGCATACCATTGATTGTACGTATTGCATTATAAATGTATGCAAGATGCTATACTCCTACCTTGTCGAATGACATAACGAAAGATTCGATTGTGTGTTCAGCTGATACGAAGTCGATTTTGAAATTAGAGCTTTGTATTAGAATGAAATTTGTAGGCGGATCGAACGATCTGAGCTGAATCATTCATATATGTGTTTGATTGAAACACCCGCAATTGTTATATTATGATAAAATTTTCAAATCTTCTATAAGATAAAAAAGTTTTTGTAAATTTTACGTAATTTTTAGTTAATTTTACGAGATAAGTTGTAAAAATTAAAAAATATAATAAGAAATATTACTATAAAGTACATTAAATTTTCGTAAATTCTAAATATTGCAGAAATTTGTGGTATTATTTAAAAAACAGAATAGTAATTTTTAAAGTAAACTCTTGCGATGCGCATGCGGATGAGCCCACAATCCACGCAATGAAATTATAACCTCACATCATTTTCTAAAAATCTTTAACAATTTTTAATAAACATTTAACTAAAAAATTATTCAATCAATTTTCTTTAAAAAACGACATAAGTATCATTAAATCATTCCTAGCATTTTGATTATAAAAGATATATAAAATCTTAATTATGTATGGATTATAATATATGAATAACACTCGAATTATTAAATATAAATGTTCTTATTAGTGTAGCCGGTAAAGGCTCGGCTGTCAATCCAGAGGACCACCGTTCGATTCTAAACATCGTCAGGATTTTTTCAGTTTTAAAATATTTTCAAATGTATATTCGATTTGTTATTTAGATATACCTAGCGAAATCACGCGCGCCATCTGCGCTTAATTTATAATACTGTCAAATTTAAAAACTCAAATAACATGAAATATAGTATACTTATAATTATTTTTATTTAATTCTGATCAAAATCCACACAAAACTATTTTAGACGTATTCATGAAATCAATAAAAATTTTATCAAAGTATTTTTTTATTATTGACTTCAAATTATTGATGTAATATTTAAAGTCTTGTTTTGTATTTAGCTTATAAAATAATTCAATGTTATCAATTACTTTAAAAAAATCTTTTTTAAAGTACTTTCATTTAATATGTTTATCATTATTCACTATCTACGATAATTCAACTTTCAAATTTTCTATATTTTTTTTAAACTAAATAAACCAAGAATTAGACTCAAAGTCTTTGACGACAGTTTCGAACACGTATTGTCAGTACATGCTCCAATAGAGGTAAGTTAAAATCTTCTTACAGTCTTATTTCTCACGTGTAAAATTATTTAACAAATTATCAATAATCATAGATAAAAAAATCGTACAAAAAAATTTTAGATGAATTTGGTGTAAGTTATTGTACTCTTTCGAAAATACAAATCTATAGACAAAAGTTTAAATTCCGCACTTCATTTTTTTCGCACTTTTTCATGTTCAATCAATCACAATGCTGGATGTCGGCGACTCATCATTTTTTTAAGGAAGGATTCTGATAGCCATTTGCGTTGGATTTCATAGATTGAGTAAATACATTTTTTTTGTAATATTTCGATTTAGAATTAATTCTGTGCTATAAAATTTACAAAACTGTCAGATTGTGACTAAATTCTATACCTTCTCGTAAAATTTTCTGTATTTCTTAAAAACATCAACGCTTTCAATATAATATCCTGTTATAAATCTGCAATTCTACGAAAACCTCGAACTACAATCAAATTCTCAATAAATACGTCCCCTTATGTGAAACTGGATCTAAGCCCAACTTAATCGTGTCAATCTCTCTAAGAAAAATTCTAGTTAGAAATCGATTAGCGACCTACATCTCGGTTGATTAACCCATCAGTAAAGCGCATCATTGGCCTCATTTATGATGCATCCAAGTTTAGCCACAGTACCGAATTCCAAGTAAACGTTGCGCTTTAAGTGATCTGTTTGCTCCGGAGTCTCTCTTGCTCAAGATCTATGTATACATGACTGCAATATATATCGTGTTTCTCAGGTCTAAAATTTCTATGGTACCATTCATCGACGTCAGTTTATGGGCGCAGGCTGGCGTTTCGCGACAATAGCCAACATGTTCTCGCACTTTTGAGATACGCCGGCGTCTAACACCTGGACTTTCTATATGGTGAGTCCACAGGACAGCTGTGGCTTCAAACAAGTATCTGAAAATATTTCAGTTTTGCTTCGAATTTGTAAGGGTGCCCGATAGCCTATTCCCTGTCGTGGTTCTCACTGCGCCAGGCAAGTGGACAGTATATAGTGCTATAGATTGTTTTCAGCTTTTTGTAGTTTAGTTTTGCTTTACTGTTATCTAATATAAAAAAAAATTGAGCAGAATTTCTCAAGATCTCAGTTTAAAGTACAATGAAGAGACTGATAAATATTGAATGATCTATAAAGCAATTCAGTGATCTGTTTATACAGCCGTCTTTTAAATCTTGTTACCTATGCCCCGTTTATTTCTCTAACATAAAAAATTTGTAGTTCTAATTTAAATAGCATGAAATTGTATATGTACATAAGAATTGTAGACATTTTAATTGTGCACAATGTAGCAATGTAATTGTGCGCCATTTAGCCAGAGATGAAAAGGGAGATTGCTAACGCCCGGGAAAAAAGTGAGGCAGCTCAAATGCGCCGTATGCTGCTGCCTCTT
>JAWWML010039338.1:0-65264 GCA_035047165.1 Ormyrus rosae
TTTTTTTACTATACCCAAACTTGGGGGGTTGACGAGCGGAGCGAGCAGGGGGGGTACCCCCCCTAGTATATATATATTATTTACGGCGCTGTCCACAAGCCGCCACAATACGCGTCAGCGCATACGCCTCTGCAGTCTGCCACCAAACCGCTTAACCTAAAGTAAGCGATTTGCATGATTGCATCTTATTGGGCGATAGAACGGAATCAATTATTGGCGCACTAGTCGCTTACTTCAGGGTAAGCGGTTGGGTGGCAGTGTCGCTGGCGCGTGTTGTGGCGGCTTGTGGATAGCGCCTACCAGACGTGTATAAGAACCTTGAACACAGAGCAAACATACTATCGTGAAGACATACTAATCTTTGAAACAAGAGCATAAGGACATATAGTGAAGTCTATTTCTTTAGTGGTGAAACAGCCCTAATTGATAACGTTTGTTTAATAAGGAGCTGGAAACAGTCGAGATCAGATCGTCAGTCGAAAATTGAGTTCTCATCCTGATAATCCTTTAACCCTTCAAACCTCGTTCTTGTGAACAGGCCGGCGATCTTCTCGGTGAGACTCTCAGTTCTGGAACTACAGTACAACAGTATTTTATCTGACGACGTTGAGGCTATCCAATCCTAGAAGATGAATTCTAAGCGACATTCTACATACCATCGCAGCACAGCAACTGAAACTGTCTACACCGAGTACAAATGTTTCTCTTGCAATAAAGTTCTTACATACTGTGTGTTCCATGCCTTGGTAGACTACAATTGCCATCGCATTAACCCCAACGATTTCGTTCATTGCGAAAAGTGCCAATCTGCTCTTATATCTCAAATGGGAATGCAAGAGTATTATCAATTTATTAACCAAGAAAAATTCCGCCGAAGATAAGTTATAAGTAAGAAGGAGATAATCGAAGAAGAATTAGAATTTTATATTAAATAGACTAATTAAGTAATACAGGATAAGCACACAACAAACTTGTAAACATAATGTCTTAATAAAGATTATAATAGAAGTAAATTATTGAAATAATTTAGAGAAAAATATTTTTTTATCCTATCCCTATATTTTTATGACACTATACTAGTACTTTAATCTATTAAATCATTTCACTCTAACCTAAATCTAAAGTTGTAATTAATCTTAGAAAAAAATCTAACCTAAAATTCTCAACAAATCTTAATTTTTACAATATTATTAGCTACTTCCAACCTCATGCACAAAATATACCATTTCATCTCGAACATATACAGTTCCAACCCACTCCTAACCATCCAACTAAAAATTTCGCATTCCCAGCCAGCTCCGCGCTTGCTGGCCGCAGAAACCACGATCGGCGAAAGACCTCTTTTGCGGAGCCGCTTGTTCATCGCGCCCGAATTCCGGGCAGTCAGCGATCGCTGATTGGCACTGGAGGGATGAGAGGTAGATGAAAGGTTGATGCGTTGTGGGTGGGTTGAGATCGATTGCATTGAGATCTGTTCTCACGTGTTTCAGGTTGTAAATTATGTATATGCGTTATAAATTATAATACGTTTTTTCATTAGACAGGAATGTTGTTTTTTTTTTATTTTTCATTGACTCGAGTATGGGATAATCATAGATTAGTGTTTAAAAGTTAAATACTTGGATATGCAGGATTCTGTAGCGTAAATTTTTGGCTACACTTTAATTAGATTAATTTATCTAAAAGGCTTCTCCAATCTTTGTAAAGCTATACCAAAGTAATTTATATATTACCGATTGAAAATTTATATTTATAGTTTGATTAAAATGTAGACGATCTAGTTTTAATTTAAAGTACATTATATTTTAAAATAATACCACTTTTATACTTTAATCTTTTTCTAATTTTTTAGTTTAAATTTAGAGCCCGCGAAAATTGAAATTGTAATATTAGGTATTCATAAAGTACAATATATGATTAAAAAGAAAGAAAAGTGAAAAATGAGAATCAAGAAGAAAAAATAATCTTCAATGGTAGAAGACCATATGGTTCAAAATCTAAATGTAAATTACCGGTAAGCAAAAACTATTGCAGATTAAAATCGATTCGAGATATTTTACTCGATTCTCATTTTAATAAATTCTATAAAGAATCTTTAGATAAATAAATTCATTTAAGTATTAAAACAATCCTTGATTAGCGCTTATAAATTCAACATAAATTCTAAGAGTTCACGCGGTTTTATTACGTTTTATCGCGCCCACGAAAATTTGCTTTTCAGCCAGGAGAGTTTTCCGGTTACGACGTCAGCCTGAAAAAGTATTCACTTTAGCGAGGAGGCAATTTCGGAGCCGCAGAAAATTTGCCTTAGTCCAAATTGTCACCGTGAACTCTCTTAAAACCTTAAGTTTCTTCTCTCCAATCTGCATTTGAAATTTCGCGAATTCGAAAGTTCTCAATTCACTAACACCCAGAAAAAGACCCATATTCACCTAAACTGTAAATGAGTTGACAATGCCGCGACCTAAATTGGTTCTTTTAATTTTCGCAGGCACGAGATCATAGAGGCGTACTGAGCATCGATGACTTTGGTGGTAGAGCAACAGGGCCACCATTGCGTCTCGCCCTTACCGTCAGCTTTGCTGCTGTAACTCGCCGTCGTAATAGTTCGTCGCGGTGAAGTCGACGGTCTTTCGAAATAATGGCAGCGGCTGCTATGGCGATTTCCGCGGCGGATGGAGACACGTTGCTGCCTCCGTCCGGTACGCAGCAGCAGAATGACCTCAACAGTAGTTTGGACATGGAGCAAATGACTGAGATTTTACGAGGCTTTTACGAAAACTTCAACAGCGAGACCAATTATCTGTTGATTGGCCTCTACGTTCCGGTTATAGTTCTCGCCATGACTGCTAATATACTAGTTATTATTGTTGTCTTCAAATATCATTATATGCGCAGGTAAATTTTTCTTTAAAACTGATTTTCTATTTTTATGGATATATTCTTATAAAATTTATCTTATATTTTTATCTTATAAAATAACCACATTTTGACAGAATAGATATCGCAATTAATCTAAAATTACGTTTATTAATTTTATTAATTTTTATTTAATTTTATTCTTAGCATTGAGAAATCTGAAAAATAATCAGCTATTTCTGTCATAAGTAGCTTGTAACCTATTTAAAGTACATAAACGTAATCCTCTTGCTAAGAGTATACTAATTAACATACACATAGATGCTGACAGGGCTTCTGCAATTCGCACGTTCTTTTCATAAGCATAATTCTCAATAAATTAACTCATACAAATGTTTTGTAGGAAATTACATTTTTAAATAGGATAATAATTATTTATTTTATACATTTCCATTTATTATAATGAACTAAAAAAAATGTTACCTATTATTTTGAAAGCATTGAAATTAGTTGTATGCACACTACAAAATGATTAAATAATTATGCAGGAAGTTCATTTGTAAACTTGGAAATAAGCTTCTGTTGAATACAAAATTGGTTCATCAATTCATATCTGAATAATAATTTTAATGAAATTTTTCTAGTTTAGTTGTTTAATATTGAGTTTGACTCTAATAAACGCTTGATAAAGTAAACCAAACTCTGTTTTACGACAAAAAAAAAATTTTTGAATAAAACTTTACAAAATGTATTAGACCATAATGTACTTTAAATATTCTAAGAAGACTTGCAATAAATCTGATGTTTAATATCATGAAAATTATACAAATTTAACCTGACGATTTTGATAAAATCAACATCGATCGGATAAAAAAAATGTTATTGTGAATATTAAATAATTCTCAAAGGATAAAACGGACTTGCACATTTATGAAATTAATATAAACCAGCAATTTTTAGAAACGTGCAACTTTTCGTTCTAGTAAGCGTTATTGTATTATTTATTGTGACATTTCTTCGGATGATTACGTAGAAGTGACCACTCAAGATATTATCTGAATGTCCAATTTCATTTAATTCACTATCATTTCCTTAAGCTTGGTATTGAGATTACTTATGTCAGAGCCATTGGGATTATTATTATACGAGTAACTAAAGAATTATTAGTAAGCTCAAAAACCTTTCTAATGAACTCTCCATAAGTATTACCTTTAACTCTATTATAAGGCTATCGCAAAAAATCTGCTTCCTAAAATGTTTGATTATTATTTGTAGAGAGCACTTATTGTGCAAATTATTTTATTATTTTGACTATTCATCGATTATTTTAAGTAAACAAATTTTATTGACAACAAAAACTTTACGTAAAACTTTTTAGCCGAAAACGTTATGTTTTTCTATTGCATCTGCACCACTTCATATAGGACGATAAAATTGAAACTTTCTCTAAAAGCTGGTCAATGAAATTTTACGATATTCAATAACTGCCATTTATTGGAATTCGTTCTTTTAAAATTTCTGTTAAGTTCAAACTACAATTTTTCATTAAGTCTCTTTTACAAAGTTATTGATTATTTTGAAATTAATCAACAATGTTGTTACAAACATCTGGTTATATTCTTGCTTCATTATTCGTTTTTCGGAGAATAATTAAACTTCATTCTTCTCAATTGGAAGGTCATTAAGAATTTCTCTTACACAGAATGTCACAATGACTTTAAATTAAAATTCTCACCCCGGCACACAGTTATATTCTTTGCGACGGAAAAAATATCTCGGCATATATTACGTACGCATTTTAAATCAGCACTAAACGCGGCGATCCCTTCATTTAAAAATACGAGGGCTCTGTTTTGGCATCCCGAGAGCCTCGTTTACGGGATAACTTTAGTATAGCCAGCGTAGGCGAAAATAAAGTAAGTTTTTGCCCGCAAAGAGCAAACAACGATACCGTATCTCTTTTCTTTTATCACTCCATTAAGTCAAAGGCTTTTTTCTGTCGTCGTAAGAATTACTTTTTTATTTAGTAATTTCTTTTTCGTCATATAAATTAATGTCTATTTGATTTGTTGGGTATTATTTGCATTGCGGTTCTTTAGGACCTCACTTATTGTTCAAATGATTTATTCAATGTGCTTTTTTATTACGTGACTTTCGCATCAACAAATTATCAACAGTTATGCAGTTGATATTTACGTATAAAAAGTGGTGCAATAAATTAAACCTTTTAAATTACTTATTTAAAAAATTTTATTTATTGCACTTATACTTGCGAGAACGCGTTTACCTGCATATAAGTTGAGTTCGTGCATAAAGGATATCAGGGATCTTTGAGGGTAAAATTTAGGGAAACTTGGACGTGAATCGAAGTTTGAAACTACCATCGATAAACTATCTCAAAGGATGATAGTTTCACAAAATAGAAATCTAAAAATCTAAAAATAGAAATAATTTATTAAAATAATTGTTTTCTCGTTGTGAGCTATTTATTTTTAAGCGTTCAGAAATAAATGCAGTATAAAATGTTTGTATACAATTGTAATTAAGCGAAACTTAGTGATTCTAGACTTCCAAAGACTATAAAAGATTTTTGCTAAATTGTTATCTAATATCATTGACTCCGAGTACAAAAAAATCATTTACAGAAATAGTAATTAAAACGGGGACAGGTAGAAGCCAGTAAATGCTCTCAAAAGGATTGCTAACCGAACAAATTGAAAACGGTATAAATCAATTAAGTTTATTGCTTCCATAATCGAATTACCTTTTAAATTAACTTTAATTTAACAAATTCGCTTCAGCGCTCGTCCATGCCTTTATCGTGTATCATCCTACATCCTATATACTCGTGCCATCGATATTTACGAATAAAGAAAACAAAAACATGTCCCGCAAAATTGATAATGCGCGGACGAACCGAAGCTGCCTGTATATTCCGTAATAATTTGTCGAGCTGAAGGAGTGGAGTAATTCTGTGCATAAATAATAAAAGTACAAAAAAAATAAAAAAATTCTGCGCATAAATATGTACACTGGCAGCTTTATCTGAATTTTCTTGATTTTGATTGAAAAAGAGAATAAATGAAAATAAATTCTCCTCCGTTATACAGTCGATGTGAAGTGACACAAGTAGCCGGAAGAATTGTACGTTCGCCGATAGAGCCTAATTGATCAAAGAATATAGCAGTAAAGGGGCACTACGGGAAAGAGGGAGGCGAATAAAAAGGAAGAGAAATCAATTTAGAGTACTTCAAATAATAAAGATAGACTACACGGAAACATTTTTCTGCGTATTTGATACTCACGTTCGAAAATTAAAAACAGTTACATGATCTGGCATGTAATGAAAAATTGAAAATAGACCCTTGTTTTGTAACAGAAATAAATAATTTACAGTTCGCTGGTTTTTTTAATTTTCTCAATACTCAATTGCTGTTCGGACCAGTGGTTGCAGGCGAAAAACGCGTACTCCGCATTGTCCCAAGCCCATCCGCAGTACTTGCATTTTGTTACAGTGACCCTTTCATCCTGCAGAGGTACTTTCGCTACACATCTTGCTTGCGATCCATACATATTTATTCTGCTTACATACGAAATTTAAAAAAAGAAGCATTGTTTAATGGCATTATTAATAATAGAATTTTCTTTAATACACTACACTGAGAGAACAGAATTTTCAAGCAAAAATTACCTCCTAAATTAGGTTAATCGCGGGGCGATTTTCTGGATAATATTTAGCCCCTTTTAGGATAAAATTTACTCGAAATTAGAGTACATATTATTCTAAAAGGGGCTAAATATTATCCAAAAAATCGCATTGTCCTGCCATTAGCCTAATTTATTTAGAGGGTAATTTTTACTCGAAAATTCTCTCCGTGTATTTTGTTTTATCTTATAGTAGAAAAAGAATTTTTCTCAATATTATGAGATATACTGACTTCAAATAAACCATTCCCTGGTACAGTTTCTACTTTTATTTGATGCATTTAAGTTTTTATACTTAGTTTTGGTACTTAATTCTGCAACGAAACCATCGTGATAAAATTGAAAGAGCAAAATTACTATTTGTTGGTTTATTAAAGAATTAAAAGTGGCATATAAGGTGAAGATATACGAGGCGTTAATATTGATTATTAAAGTTTTAAATTAAGCTTTACCTTTACTGCGGTATCAACTTAGACGCCCAGTGAACTTTTTCCAAAGAGAAGGATATGTATCTATTACGATACTCTTATGTAAAAGAATTGAAAAATTCTACAAAAAATCAGCTGCCTCTTTAACAGGTGGTTGATCCAGCGGGGTTTCCTCCCATCTTATGCAGGCATGCCAATGAGACTCTGTAACAGCATCCACACGCGTTCGCTTTAAGGGAATCTGCAAAATACAATAAAGATAATAGATTTCATGACTTGAGATTACAATTACTAGTACCTTGTCAAATAAATTGTTCCCACAAGTATGTATATCTCCTTCCATTGGCGGTCTAAAGTCCAAATATATGGTTTAAAGTAGCACGTACA
The DNA here is from genome assembly GCA_035047165.1 of Ormyrus rosae. Taxonomy (NCBI): domain Eukaryota; kingdom Metazoa; phylum Arthropoda; class Insecta; order Hymenoptera; family Ormyridae; genus Ormyrus; species Ormyrus rosae. Next base: position 7,380 of record JAWWML010039338.1, read on the forward strand.
TCAAATGGTGTGGTTAACCATAGCAAATTGTAAATGAAATTGGCATAAACTTCGGGATGAACTTTCCTAAACCAAGGTGGAAAAATGAATGAGTAAAAGGGCAGCCTTTCGCCTTCCTTTACTTGTAACGTGTTTCTCATCTCTGCGAATGAGAAAGAAAAACAAATAATTATAGAATAGTATGCCTTCAGCGTTTTCTAAATCTCATCTCATTTAAATTTTTACTCTGAACTGTACATTATTCTAAAGTAAAGTTAAGTAAATCAGCCAGTAATGCTGCTGCTTCGTTTACAGCTTCACTGAGCTGATCTGCTAAAGAGCGATTAGCCAAATATGCTAATAGAGATACTTCTTAAACTTCTGATGGTAAAGACGCAATACGTTCTCTTATTGCTGCATCTGAAGAGGCAATATTTTCAAGCTCCATTAAAGCTTTGATAAGCTATTCAGTTTACGATAGGTCTAGGGAAGAAAAGCGGCTTTTTTTTGGCCTCGACTCCGGCTCGTGCTCATCACCTTTGCTAGAAATAGCTTAATTTCTCCCCTTGTTATACAATGTACTATTATTGCGCATGTATCTCCTCTGCGGTCTCTGTGAGTGAAATCAGTTTTCCGTCAGACTTAATTGACGTTCCTCTCGTAAGATTACAAAAACCGCGGTCGCGATGCATACAGTGAGCTTGGCTGCAAATCCCGTATTAATCAAATGCTGAGGTATGCAGTGGCGATGAGCCAAAGCACGTCCTCAATGAAACTTATTTTCCTCCAGCTGACACATAACGAATTGCCATCGTTTCAAAGAGCTTTCCAGCTTAGTGGGGAAGTCACGCCTCATTCTCGTGTGGGGCGCTCAAAAAATTGAAGGGAGAGCGATAGAAAAGAGAGGGAAAAATGGAAAAGAGTAGAGGGTAAAAAAAACGAGGCGCCATACGAAATAGATAAGGTAGACGACTGTTGTGACCGAAAGGGGCTAGAGATTGACTAGTTGGGGAAGATCAGGAGAATCGGTGAAAAAACGCCGGAATAAAGGGAGGAAGAGAACGACGGAGGGAAAAAGTTAAGGCAACCCTGAAAATGGCCGGGAGACAAAGTGAGTAATTTGCTTGGGCGTTGACTGAGCCCTCGCCGATTTATATTTGTCACGTTAAAATGTCCAAGGTGTTAAAGTCTGACGTGCTGCAAGTATCGTTCGAGAGGCAGTTAACAAAATTCGTATAAAAATTACTATGATGGCAATTATAAGATAAATGTGCAGTTGAATAAGCTTTGAATATTTTATAGAAAGAGGATGACCGAGGCAGCCGGTCTAAAAAAAAGGGAAGAATTATTTTAAATTTTATTATACAGCGGCACGTACCTAGAATAACGTGTTCATAAAACTTTATTTCCTGGTGTTGAGATTCAACGCGATAATATTTAGGACCTTAAACTTCTATTTTAAACCGAATAATAGAAAGATATTTATAACCTGCGAAGGTTAAAATCAATCATAGGTAGCGAGTTATAAAGGATTTCGATATTGTATAGATAAAGGAATTCTTTTGATATGCGTAAAATCGACGTTATACCAATATCAAGCCGGCGAATCAATGTACCAGATGGGACGTTAATTGATTTTTTCAAATTGAAAGCACTAATTGGTTTATAACTAATAGGAAATACAACTTTCAATCGTAAGCTTTGTTTCGGTGTAAAAGACATTATTCAATTGAAGCAAAAAATAGTTTAAAATGTTATTGGAGTTCATTCACAAAAAGCAGTACAATTACCGCAAACGATTCTATAACTTTCCTAGTGTAATATGTAATCGTATCGCGATATCTACGATTATTTCGGTAGAAATATCTTATGTGCTTTGTGTGAAGGTACAATATCACTCTGGAGATTCACCACAGCTGTCTTTAAGGTCTCCCGAGGCTGCCGCGCTAAGAATACTAAAGCACTGTATCATCCGAGTTATTTACGATCATTCGTATAATCGTGAAATTTCGATCAATACTTTCAATATCAATTCCAATTGCAACTTTTTCAATTTTTTTATTACGATTTTTGCAGCTCGAAGTTTTGTTTTTTCCCGAGAGCCAATGAAATGTATGAGTCGTACATTTTCATAAAATCAGTTAAAGCTTTGTATTTTTTTTAATTTGGAAAATCGATCTAACATTTGCAAATCCCCATTTACTTGATTAGGTTTTTTATTAAAGAAATCGCAAAAGATTGAGATAATACGTGGATTGTACATACGAATGCAAATAGTTTCTTTTTTTAAAGGAGGATACAAATATTGACCTGCAAGTGCAACCTATGAAATTTGCACTATATGATAATAGAGTCTTAGAAAAAATCAAATCTGATGAAAGAGAAAAAGCAGAAAAAATGAATTTAAAATTAAAAAAATAACAAAGGCATTATATTATTATTACCGTATATTATATCTTTTGATAATTTTTGGCTGTTTTCCCTTCACTTTGCAGAATCAATTTATTGATATGATTCTTGTTTTAAAAACCTCTACCGCATGGTATTAATTTCATATGTTGTTGTTGCAGGTCAATATTTCAAGTTTTTTCCTCCTTTTTTATTGACAGTGTTGACGATTATATCAAAATTTATTTGTTGTCATATTAATTAAACATTTCGGTTTACGTTTTTAAATTTGTGAATACGGTAAAATAAGCTGTATTTAAAAAAGTAAAATAAATAAAATAAATAGAGTAAATAAAGTCCTTTCCACAATTTTCGTTATTAAAATACCTTTATACGGAAAGTACCAAATTGTTTAAACAATATTATTATAGCTTTTTAATACACTGTAAATAAGAACCTTGTTCGAAAGAAATTTGTTCGAAAAGTTCGAAGATAAAATATCATCGAGCTTATACAATAAAATAAAAAAGATTCTGCTGGACAGGGATTTCATGCCTAATAATTCGAAAGCAACAGCCCTCGGGCTCTTCCCTCGGGCGTTTAAGGTATCGGCTTGTTTACTTCGAGGTAAATGCCAGACTTTGCTTCCCAAAACAAGGCTGCTCGAGAGCGCGGGTTCGAAATCTGCCCGTCAAAATCGAACTCGTTGACCGCAATCACCCCACAGCAAAATGTGTAACGGTTAATAATCCTGTCGCTAATACCCGAGAGGGGGTACGCGGCATTAAATAACCAAATAAGAAAAAAAATTGGAAAAATTCATATTACGGACACGCTCGAGTCCTCATAAATTGACGAATACCTCGACGGTCACTCACACGCCCAATCTAATCCGGATGAGATGTGTCCCCTTAAGACGGATCGAGCATATTGTCGGGCATTCCGAAGCTGTACCCGGATGAGAACCGATCGCGCAAGACAATGGACTAAGAAGGAAAGACGGACCGGGGAGGTGGATGGAAAAAAAGGAGGAGTAATATTTTCCACGCAGTTGCCGCTGAGTGGAGAGATTCGGCCCGAGGCAGAGGAAAGTTTTTATCCAGCCCGAAGAATGCCGTAAATGACGACCTGAATAAATACGATCGCCGAGGCGTTCTCGAACTTCCCTCGACAACTTTTTCCCGTTGGATATTAGCCTTTGTGGCCGGGAGACCTTTACTATTGCTCTTTGCATTTTAATTCAGCCGCAAAGTTTTGCACGACTGCTATGTTCTGCGTGTAATATCTTTTAAACTTTTAGAAATATGGTGTTAGGGTATTTTGACTTCGTAAAAATTTGAATTAAAATTTTTGAAAATAAACTTTAAAGAAGAAAAATGGGTAGAAAACTTAAGGGGAAATTTTGCTATTTATTAAATCAAATGAGTATTTGTACGATTTTTATTTATAATACAAATGGAAAGCAGGAGTATTATCAAACAAAATTCCGTATATATCATCTTGTGTATATAATGTATTTATAGTAAATTACGTTTATTTATCTCGTATTTTAAGCATTAACTTAATTATTATAAACAGCTTTATCGTAATAATTTGGATTAAAATTGTTATTGAAAACTATCCTTTTCAAAAAATATATTTTTCCGCTGTCGCAAAGCTTTCTCTGCGAAAAATCCAATTCCTGAAAAAAAAAAAAAATTGACCGCATTGAGTTATACCTTCCTATTTGAATATGCAAAATGGGGTGCATACATATTCCGGCGAGCCTGCGAACACAATTTTTCAGAATATTAAATTTGACTTAGATGGCGATGAAGTCATAAAAGTAAGATGTTCCTCGTTCAAACGTACGAAGGAAATCATTATTTCTTATGCAGCGTAAAGCAGCACCGATCTTATGCACATGTTGACGCGTTCGCGCGAGCTCACGCAAGAATAACGTATTATTTTCCCCATCTCATTGCTACCCTCTACGGAAAGGAACCTAGAAATCACTCTTCACGGATTCTCGACGTATACCGCATCCACTCAAAGAGGATTCCAGGCGTTGCACGTTATTTGCAGTATAGTTTCATAGTATACTCCCCGGTATTCTTTCGGATGATATTATGTAAGAGCTAAAGCTGGTAAATTTTACTGCTTTATCTTCCTTAATGCCTTTGTTGAAATAAATTTTTCTTTAAAATGGAATAAAGAATTAACGAAGTGTAACCAAAATTTATAAAGTAAAATTTTTTAAATTAAAATGTAACATAGCATGTTATTTAATATTTTGAACTACATTTCGTCTATTTTATCAAAGATCGTTAAATTTTAAGTGCAACGAATAAAATATGTATTACGCAAAGTTGACTTTTATGATAAAGAGAAGCTCAACTTCGTAGCTGTAAAATGTAGTTTACTTCTAAGATAATAACAACAGATTTCTTAAAGAAAAAAGTTATAACTCCCCTGGTTTATTTCCTGATCTAAATCTCAAAGTTTAATACGATGTTCTTATCCCTCAATTACATTGTACAACATCCAGAATCCGTCAAGTGAAATGAAATTTGCAACCCACATTTTCATGTAGCTCAATAACTCGTACATCATCGAGGATCCCCTTGCTTATTGCCAGCAGCTTTTTCCCCCGTCCCTTAGCTGTCGAAAAAATTCACGCAGTTAATCTATATCCACTCGAGTACAAAGGCGAAACGCGCATCAGCATGTGACTGTGCAAGTTTCTCACTCAACCTTTCAAGTACTCCTCTCGTCCAACGTTATGCTTTCGCGTAATTCGATATCAGCGGGAAAAATGGCCGGGCAACGTGGCGCCTGGTCGTAAATTCTGTATACGGCTCTGAGCTTGGCGTTTGGTCGATGAAGGCGCGTTTAATTAAAATGACGTCTGGTAGACAAACAGGACTCTGCCGTTGACTCGAGAAGCTGTAAATAGATCGGGGTTTCCGCGAGGGCGGATGAGGATCCGATAAGGGACAATGGGCGCTTCCGGATCACGAACCTTATTGGAAATTTCCGTTTGGTTATTGAAATTCTACTCGATATAATAGATTTTGGCAATCTCTCTTTTTAGATTTTTTTCTTTCTTTCGTCAGTTCTTCGATTTATTGACTGATAAACGAGAACAATTAAAAGGAAGTGTACGGCAGGATTTTAAAATCTTTTTGCAGGAGGGTCAAGCATTTTTGCTCTTATTCATACTTCTGTATTTATCTATACCTTTCATTTGCATGCGCATTTACATTAAGTAATTTGAATAGATCGTTGTACTCTCTTTGTAAACACCAAGAGTCTGCCGAAAATAGAACTTAAGGCGCAATATGCAAATTGAGGTTTAATGAAGCGTCATTATATTAATTTAAAATACAATAAGCTACTTGTTTAGACTTATGAATATTATAGCAGCAAAGATATTAAACAGGTATAAAAGGTAACAAGGACCAAGAATAGAGTGAATCAACCAAATTATCTTACATTTAATTTTGAATTTTAATCTTAAAAGACAATTAAAATCTTACACAAATAAGTATGTTGTTATGATTTACAACAATTAAATGTAATATCATATTGCAATTATTAATAAATGTTTACTATGTTGTTATATTTTTTTTATTTAAGACCCTGTTGGAAATTTCACAAGTTTTTTTAGCCATTTCAGTAATAGTTGACCAAAGTTGGCCATTCTACAAACAATTTGTCAAAAACAGAGGAAAGTAATTTTAAATAGGTGTAACGGCAATTGAAAACAGCATTTCCAGTTTAAATGAATTCATGTTTCTCATTTTGCTCCGTACAGAATGCTAACTTGGACTTAAATTTAAGCCTGTAGTAGTTTATTTTCTGTTCTTGAGACTTTGACAAAATTCCTTAAAGGCTCCGTGAGTAATTCTAAGAAGTTGTCGATTTTAATTAGAGGTGAAATGATTCACAGAAATATATTTGCATTTAATTAAGTATTTTAAACTGATTCTATAATCTTGAAATTTAACCTTTAATTAAATCGATTTTTTAATTATCTTATTGCATGATACATCCAGTTTGATACACACATTATATCAACGATAAAAACTTGTTACAAAAAAGGGTTAGAAATTGCTTATTTTTTAAATGGATCTCAGTTATAGTTCCTCTTAGAAAAATTCACGCGTCAAAGAAATGCGAAACTTTGTTTCCAAAGTTTTAAAATTAAAAACAAGCTTTTTTTTTTAATTTAGTTATTTAACATCGCATCCTCCTTGCGGGCAATAGCGATAGAATAACGTGGCCGTCAGTTTGGAGCGGTGCCCGTATTATTTTTAAAAGCATATCGGGAGTTTTTTCGGTCGAAAGTTCAATTTTCACCATCGATTAGTCCTGTAGATATTTGTTTGCAATATCTTCAAACATTTCGAACTGACAGAGATTCGAATCTGCACATCAAGCAATTTTGTCTTTGAAAGCAAAGTTCCTGGCGTTTACTCAATGTAAGCAAACTGGTGCATTAAATGCCTGAACCAAGTGCTGATCAAGCTGTTATTATTTGCTCATAATTATTATCGATAAAAAGGAAAAATATTTGAACTTGTGAAATTGTCTAATTTTTCAATAGTTAATCCACTCTAAGACTAAGCTGACTCAACTGTTAGCCGAATTTGTTATGACAGATTGTTAGGTTTATTTTGAGCTTTATGGTTTAAATTCCGACTTTTCTACGGCAAACTTTGTTCTTTATCTTTAAAAATTGCTTCTCTTAAAACTTGTAAAACTGCTTCGATTTGTGATACTTAAAAATTAATTTGGTGATTAAAACTTTTCACTTATTTAGATTTTGCTTTTTAATATATTCATAACAGATATTATAATTTAATTTGAATAATAGTAATAAACGTATTAAATGTAATGTGTTTTATCCGAACGTTTATCAGTTATTATAATAATATTACACTGGCTTCCCCAGCAATTTATTTACGGGTAAATAGCGAATTTGACAATCAAATTCATTCTACGCGTTCATTTTGATTTATAGCTGGTATTCTATTACTCTGAATTTATTGCCGCACCTGCTTTCTCCAGAGCTTTCAATACCCGTAAAAACATCTTCGTATCCTTTCGATTAAAGACTTCGAAGAATCGATCATGATTCCATTTAAAGATAAAGAAAATTAAAATTTTCATCTATACGGTCGCTCATTGACAATGTAGACATATAAAAAAAACTAAAAAGTGGTCTATGCTAAAGACTAAACAATCGATATGCTTATGTATTTTGACCTGCCCATCAAGAATATGACCTTAGTTGATCCATCATGTTAAGACATTCAGCTATCTCGATCTTTAAGAATTTGAAGATATGTCTACTTTCAAGATTAAGAAAAACTGTTTGGTGATTTGACCCATGACATGTATAGTACCTACGATGACCTTTAAATTACCCTTTGCGTTTCATTTTTCTAAGATAATTTAATATAGCGTTTAGTCTATATGGCTCAGATTTATCCTGCAAGTCCTGTATATCTATAAGCGAGTCTGATGAAATATACAAATAGTTACAGCTTTTCACTAAATTGCAGGATGTTGTTTACGTTTTTTTTTATTTTTTTTTTATTTTAAGGAATGTTTTGAAAAAATAACGAATAAAACATAATGATCATTACAAAAAGCTATAAAAAGTGACGATAACACCTTATATAAATAAATTTAAAATTATAACTCAACGTGAAATTGCAGCATTTACAACTCCAGCATCTATAAATTTGGTGTTGCGGAACAAGTAATAGCTTTTTTATATTTATTTTTTTTATTTTTTAAGTATTGCTGATTGCAGTCATAGTGACAGTAATCCGAGTACAGTAACGATGTTGACAAGTTCGACAAATTATAATGTGGTATAATATCTCCAAATTGGATTATACACGCGGAGTTAAAGAAGTTTGTTAGAGACTGTATAGGCAAATCCGGTAATTCAATATAATTAGTTAAGGGCGTAAATAAACCTTAAATTTTCTGTCTTAAGCAGCCTTTGACAGGTTACCTGCTGCGACGGAGAACGCTTCGCAACTAATGCAAGTCCTGTTAATTGCCATCGGTGGAAGAACCACCTCGCATGTAGAGAGTGAGAGAGAGCGAGGTGTCTGCACGTGCCCATGCATGTAACGCAAGGCGAATGACGAGCTTTGTATGTATAACCGCAGGCGCGCGAAGCGTCCCTATCAAATAGAGAAAACGTCCCCCGCGTACCGCGCGGAAATTGGATGGAACGCCGGGATATACATTCGTAAAGCTGTGACTACCGACCTTTCATTTGCGCGCAGACGTTTTTCAACCGCCTCTCGACAAAGTACCGTGATCCCGAATTTTTCTGGCTTTATTATTGTATATTGATTCTATCAAACGACTTTCAATTGCTGCCTCTTTTGCCGCCACATTTTGCAAGTCACAGTCGATTAAATGCTATTGAAATTGTTTGCTGCCGTATGAAAGTAAGATTTACTGAATTCAATTATTTTTGATTTATTGATTTTCTTTGAAATGATTTTAGTGCGGGTTGGAATATTAATTACAAATGAAAAAATGCTTTATAAGAGTTCTATTTACAGAAGTAAAAAATGAGCAAAAGTCGCTTAAATGTTCAGAAAATAAATGGTCGATTTATTGAGTAAAAAATTTTTTAACTCAAACAAAATAATAATGTGTTTCATATTTCCATGTTGAATTTTGTGCAAAATCTGATCATCAGAATTTTCGTCATTAAAAGTTTAGTTTCATATTATTTAATAAAAGTAGATTACTGAAGAAGGCACTTGAAATACATTAATGAAGTTTCTAAATAAGAGCTATTAAATTAGTACTGACGGTTTTCTGGAACTAAAATAACAGTAGAAAAACTTTATTAAAGCATGTTATGCCTTTCATATCCAATAAAACTTAGCGAATTTTTTTGAGTAGCTTATAATTGGGTTGCGGATACAATATTCCACGTGTAATATAACAAACTTTATTGTGACAGTCTGAAAGATGCTTCTAAATACTTTCCAGTATACCCCTCAAGATCGACTTACAATTTATAGCGGTAATTACAAGGGATTTTTTGTATACGGCAAACTATTATAAGATGTTTGTAAGACTTTAATTTTAAATTTAAATGAAGCTTATTATTTTAAAAATTAAGTTAGTTATTAAACAATATTTGCGAAGTTTGTTAATTTAATTTAATAAATATTTTTATTAATTGTAAAAATTGGATAGAGAGCTTTAAAATCTCAATCTCTGTCGAGGCATATTCCGCGCTGCGTCGGAAAACCGGAAGATTTTTGCGAAAAGGGAAATCTGTCGAGTTCAAGCAATGTTAGTCCCGTGACCGGAAAATCGTAAGATTTTTAACGGCGAGAAAGCTTTTAATTTGAATTTTCCTGATGGGTAAAAAAATCCTCGAGATTTTTGAAAGCTGAAATATTTTTTGAGCCTGATTGATCACGAAGTATTTCAGATCTGAAATGCATTTAATGTAACATTTTTCAGACACGCGACGGCTCGGAGCAGGTTTACGAGGACGTTAAAAGTATTCATTCGTCGCGAGAGTTAATTAAAACAGCGAGCTTAAGTATTCAAGGCACCTTTTTGACTCTCTGGCCGATTTGAGAGATAACGTCACTCTGATAACGTCTCTCTGATTAATAAATTTAAACTTCCATTGAATTAAAGTTTTGATTTTTAATTAATTCTAGATCTTGTGCTTAACAGACGGTTTACTTGGACTTGAGATGTAGCTTCCTTCATATTTTCATCCTCAAAGCTACGACAAAATTTATGACCCAAACATGCGACACTTTTCCTGTGGATTATAACCGGATATATTGATCATTAATTCCCTTTGATATAGTAATTAAACTTATTCATTACTTATTCATTTATTGAAATATTATAGTTTAAGTTTGAATAATAATTTCCTCCACTCGATCCAGTATGTTAATAATATTATTTGCTCTAAAAGTTTATTTTTATTTATTATTAGCAGAATTGAGAGACAAAAATAAAAGATAATAATGAGAAAGATAGAGTTTTATAAAGTAAGACTCTTCTTTTTTGTCAACTTTCTCTCCCTCCCTCTCTCTCTCTCTCTCTCTCTCTTATCATGCGACAGGGGCTTGTCACTGGGGTTCTTTTGAACAGCTTATGATCAAGTTCTATAATCTCCCTGCGGAATCTCTTTCCCCTGCAATTTTCACTTCCTTCTCCCTATTTATCTCTATTTTTGCACACTTTAACCTATTTTCGTCTTTTCGTTGCTTGTCTTAACAGTTTTCCCGCAGGCTAGGGGTTCCGGAAAAAACTTTGGAGGTTTTTTAGTTTGCCAGCTACTTTTGGTTCTTAGGAAAAGAACTAGATATATCTCTCACTATTTTTATTTACGGAATTGGTTTAATAAATTTCGCAAAGCTAATAATTCGCATGAACTATTCAAATTTGACTAAGCTTATCAGTTTACGTTGGTTTCTTGAAACTCACTGAAGAGCTTGAGCAGTTACGGTAGAGCAGTTACGCTAACTCCTTATATGAAGAATTTGTGAACTTATTCGTGTCAATTGAGCACTTATTCTTCTAAAATAATAGTAAGAACAATTGATAGCTACCGCAGTTGTTGCGAAATGTAACTTGATTTAAATAAATCTTCTTTATTTAATCACTTCTTTAATTAATTTTATTAATAAAAAGAAAATATTCTATTTATATAAATATTGATAATATTTTCTGTAGGTTCCTGATATTGATGTTGTTGCTTTATAAAAAAAATGTCCTCTAAAAACGATCTCTTTTAAAAAGATTCTGTGCTGTTGTTGTTGTTTAATAAATAATTGAATTTATCTTAAATTTTTGTTGTCACGATCCAAGTTTGTTAATTAGAAATTATATTGTTCTTTTTTGGTCCAACTACTGTCCAACTAACTTCGCGTTGAAAATATTAATCATCTTTGTGCACGTTAATTACAGTGTTGGTGGCTTTTACTTATTATATTACATCCTTCCCTGCACACTTAAAGCTGTTTTGATATATTTATATTTTCCTTCAATTCACCCACCTTGATTTTCTTTACTGTTTAATCTCTTGAAAAGCTGCAATTTCTAAAGTGTCTTCGTATTAAATTAAAATTTGTTGTGAAATAAAAAATAAAATTTTTAGTTGGTAAAAATAAAAAAAATCTTCTAACTGTTTTATTGTGGCGTTGACAAAAATTAATCATCAGCCTCTCTTTCTCTCGATCTGCGTAACGAGCTTACACGTGCGCATCGACCAGGTCACGATACTACCGTCACAGTTAATGACGTAGAGTTAATTAACTGAGATTGTAAATGTTATCTCACACGGTCATACGATCTATTCGGAAAGCTCACACCTGGTAATTCGGCAATTGTCAAAGGAAGTTCAATATTTAATTAAACATATTAATGCTCCCTGAGGGAATTCAAGTAAATGGAAAATGTGACCAATGATTGATAGCTTGATTGATCGACGCATTGCAAGTATTTGTGCATTTGTCACTTTTTGCCATCTTCCGATATATAGTTGTATTTATTTAGACTGTCGTAGAGAAATAGATCGATTGCTACAAAAATAGCTTTCAATTACATTATCGGTGGTGGCTCGTTTTACTTTCATAATATAATAATTTCAAAAAGTCAACAGAAGAACATAGAAAAGGTTTAAGGTAAATTAAATTAGGCTGTTACAGACAAATATGTTTTAAAAAATATTTAGAAAATCTCTTACAAAAATATATTCTGTAACAGTTACATAAAATATTTGAAAATTAATTTGGTTGAAAAGATAATACGTTAAACTAATATTCGATTCGAGCTCGACATCCTATTTAACCAATTTAAAAATAAATTCAAAAGTACATTAAAATTTAAACGAATAAACATAAAAGTATTTTATTTATTCCTGAACAATAATAACGGGAGTCTCTTTAATAATATTTTAATAAATTTTAAACTATATCAATCTCGGTCAATCTTTATATGAAAATCATTATATTTAATGGCATGATTTGGGAAACGTGTACTCATATAATTTTGTAATTGATATGAAAGACTAATTTTCTTACTTACTAAATTATAATAAAATACGATACAATTAATTTATGAAATATAACACACCTGAATATAATTTTTAATTTAATTTATACTGAAGGATTAAATCATAAATGTGTGTTGATTCGAAATATTTTCAAGTAAGTTTGTTACAAATAAGAGTATACATAAAGGGGAATGTCGACATGCAACATCATTTTCGGCATTTATCATAATGTAGAACAATTGATTGAAATCTCGACATACCAAAAAGCAACTTTGAATCTTAATTTCTTTCACTTACTGGCAGATGGTACGACCTGCGAAGTCATAGATTCGGTTCAAACTATATTAAAGTATTTCAGGATAAGGATTTTATGTATAACTTTGATATAACTAAACTTATTTTGTAAAATATAAAAATCTACGAAGTTGATAATAATGTATATTTATTTTGGCAGTTTATCCAAAGATTTAAATGTCAGCAGTTCTGCTTTAGTCGAATATTTTGTCGAGCCCTAGGCAATCATTCGCATATAAATGGAGAAGAATAGGTAATGAAAAATTTAAAAACCTGTACTCGCCTTTTAATTAAGAACTAAACAACGAACAAAAATATATTTTTAATATTTAAATTAAAAAAGTGTTACATTTGAATAACAACCGTGATTGTTATTCCATTTTTTTAGTAATACTTATTCGTAAAATAGTATACAAAAGTAAAATGAACAAAAAATTTTACTTTGCGGAATAATTACTTTAAAAAATAACTCGCATTTTAACCATTATATATTTTAATATTGTTGGCGATAAACCCTTTCGAAATGGTCTGTGGCTTTTGCCACATTTATATCCTCTCCAAAATAAGTATGAAACACATTTTACGACAAGCGCATTCGCAACAACACATAATTAAACCCGCGACGTTATCGCCAAAAGAGTGTCAAATCATATTTTTACTGCATTATCGCGCTTCCGCAATGCCAGTATTTCGGAGTAAGCCTTCATGAATTCGACATTATTCCCGCACACGAGCAGCGCACGTACGATGCCGACGGAATTTCCGCTTCCGAGATTACATGTAGTCCGCGATCGTAAAGTTCAGGGGGATACTGATGCAGGAGCAGTGTAATTTAATCATAGGCTCGGCTCGCATAGGCACACAATCAAGCAAACACGGGCCGCGATTACCGCAGCGTCTGGAGACGCAAATAGGGCCGGTCGCACTTCCCCGTCACTTTGTGGATTCCGACGACTGTTCCTAATTATTTGATAATCAATGCGTCGTCTAATCCTTCGCTTTTGAGGTCGAGCACGTTCATGATCTAAATAATTTAAAGACCAAGGATACTCTGGGATATTTTTCTATAGCTTTTGCATAGGAACTGTTAAATTTTTACCAACAATGCATAAACTTTAGATTCAATCTAGATTTAAATTTATTAAATTATACTTCATTATTGTGATTAAAATATTAATAGCTGAAAATTATTTAATGTGTAATATTTATTAAAAATTTTTTAATATTATATTGCACTATTTGAGCATATTAAAAAAAATTCTTGCTGATGTTCTTTTTTATTTTTAGATACCACCAAAATGCCTCAAAATATGAAATCAGTCATAGACAGTTGTTTTTTTACTATTTTTTCCAATATTAACAAAAACTCAAATTAATAATTATGCATTAAGTTGAAATGTTCTTATATTGAATGAAATATTCGAATTCCTGATGATCCTATTATAAACGTACGAAATATTCCTAGTTCTATTGCAAACAGACAAACCCTGACTGCCGAACGTTTATTTCCAGTTTGAAAAGTTTATGGTCCCATGTCGGTTTACAGTACACCAGTTGTATGGCGCTTGTGTGCGTACATGCATGTATTAGCATAGTAGTCAGCAGTATAATGAAACCGAGCGAAAACGGCGGATCTTGATCATCTTTTGTTGATTTTAGCTGGCTTAACGGAAAACGAGTTTATTCGAGCCACGGAAATTGCACTGCAAATAAATGTGATTTTCTTGGCGCTAATATGTGGGAGTTTAGGCAGTTCTTTGTACGTTTAGACAGGCTTGAGTCATCATAAATTGAATTTTTATATTAATTAATATATATGTATTAATCGAAATTATAAGCAATAGTAATGCGTTAAAACATAAATTAATTATTATTATTATTAATTAATTATTATTAATTAATTATTTTTAAATTTTGTTCTATACTTTTCGGCGAAAATATGTAATAACGATAAAACATTCTGTGAAAAGGAGCTTAATTTATTGGTTGTTCCTTTCATTTCCAACCAAACATAAATTCAAGTAATTATTTTATTTTCTTAAAAAACCTTTCAATCGTGCTCTTGGTATTACGAAGGAATCTTGAATCCTCAAACTAATTCAGCTAAGTATGATTAGATCAATGTCAAACGTGAAATGGCTATCTGTTGACAATCGTGTCAATCGGCTATGATGTCAATACAGACAACTGATCAAGTTACCACACTGATATCTAATTTAATGAAAATGAATTTACTTTAAATTTTAATAAAGCTACGTTATTGTACATAGATATAATATAATTTTTTTTCCTTTTTCGTTTCCCAATGTTAACAAACTATATTTTGTACATATTTTTCTAACGGAGATTTTGTAATGGTGTATTCCAAAAAAATCTGTAATAAAACTTTTCTACTATAATCTTATTCGATATTATTCTTTGCGATATAATATGAATTTGAAATCGGAATTTAAAAAAGAATTACAGACACTTTATCAATTGTATTCATTCATTTATTCGTCAATAAATTCGTTATTATTAAAACATTAAAATGATAACTGTTTAAAATTCTAGTAAAAATTGGTGATTTCTTTGAATTTCTGACGTTATCCAGCATTCGCAGGAGGTGATCGAGCCTGTTCTTCCTGAAGCTGCTGTATATGTTGTTCAAGCTCTTCCACATGTGCATTCAATTGCATCCTAACCTGTTCAATTCTACGTAAAATCTCATTTGCTTCGTCTCGTTCTCTGCGCATATCTGCAAGCTCCTCTTCTAATTCTGCTAAGTTTGAACGGTCCACCATGTTGATACTCTTTATTTTCTTTTGCACCTACATAGATATTAATTTTCGTCCGCTCGGTTTTGAAGGACTGAAGGTTTATTTTTTGTACTCACTGTGTTTTTCGTCGTTATTCTTAATTTCAGTGTACACTTTATCAGCTACAATTTAACGTCTGTAACTGTTCTATTTAGACTCATCTAATGTCTCGCTGTGAACAGTAAGCGTGGTGTCTTTGTCTACAAGAGTTACACTATTGCCGCCCTTTCCAATACATCCTACCCATAGTTTGAGGTTACTTTAAGGGATTACGATACCGGCCGCTGGGCGGTTGCGGTGCGGGGGGAAAATTTCAGGTCTTAGCCTGATGGGAGTATACTCCCCCTCCCTCCCATACATGAGACCCGCAAATTCGTTATGTACTAACTTGCAAGAAAATATTGATTGATCAACTGCTTCGTCACTGAATTAAAATAAATTAAATTGACTTCAACTCGCTGGATCTTAGCGAATTCTTCATGAAACATTATCAAATTTTTACAGCATGTTCCTTAATGCATTTATTTTCTTTCAGAATTATTAAAAAACTTGCGAAAAATAAAAATGCTTGTAAAATAAATAATAAACAAAATACCCTTTCGAATCGTGCAATTTTTTTCTTCTATTGAAAAAAGTCTGTTATGAACTTTCGAAAATTGAAATTTTTTTAATATGATATTGTTATAAATGTATCAAAGAAAGTATTTGTACAATATCACATCAAAATATTCAATAGAAAAAAATTGCCAAGTAATTTTGTAAGTTACGCTAAGATCGTGCGGGCTCGTGTTTTGCCTGCTGGTTTCAGTCTATTCTGAGTGCTGTAGCGCTCAATGCATGTAAACTTTTGTCTGCGTTTGTATTAATATCTTTAAAATAAGTTCTAGAAAGTACATTTTTTAATACATCAATCGAAAGAGGATTAAATTTCCTTTCATTTGACGTAATTTTTATTTGAATCTTAGATTTAAAACTAAAAGAAAAATTGACATAAATGTGAAACTTTTACTTTTTTGCCATTACCGCATATGTTAAAACATCAAACTTTGAAATTCGTTATTTAATAAATAACATTTATAATGATACTTGAAATTTGTATAGCTATTAAAAGGTAATAAAAGTAGCGTTTTTAAAAAGAAAAAATAACACTCTTTTATTTTGTGATTTACTTTGAACCTCGTTATTAAATCAGAATATTAATATTTCTTAATTTGTAATGGAATATACTTTTATTTTACTCATTACAAACTACTACGATGTGATATTTAATTTAATTGAAAGCTCTCCAATTCAAAATGTATCGCTACTTTTTAATTCAGCAGTTATATTTACAAAATACTGGAAGCTTCTTTTAATTGTAGAAGTACTTAAATTTTAAGTAAATTTGTAATTAATCATCCATTAAACAAATTTAAATTATTACTAATTTTAAAAGTTTCGTTTTTAAACTTCTAAATGAAGGAAAATGAATTTTCTGCTTTTATAGCGCGTTTAGAAAATTAATTGCACATGAATAAAACAGGAATCATGTAAATCTCTATTATTAGAATTCTAACGAGATTTACATAGCGTCCCCGCGAAATCTTTATAAACTCACTCTCGCTATTTATTGTGCTTTATCGCTTATGCCATAAATTGTTCTTGCAGGGAAAAAAGTCGACAAAGAAAGCGTGGCGGGTGAAAAAAAAGGAAGTGGAACAATTTAATTTTGCGCCGGGAAAATCGATCGATTTGTTACGGGCGACCAGCCAAGACTTTTATATCCACACACACGCACGCATGCACACACAGTCGTCCGCTGCCAACATAACGGCATGAGTAATCGTGAATAATACGCTTCACGCAAGGCGCCAGATAATAAATCATGGCCGCCCCGTGGGGCTGCGATCCTCACCTATACACGAATACATAAATCGCACAAGCGGGGGTGGAGAGCCACGCGCGAACTTGTTGCGGCTTAAGGTCTCTTCCCGCCGCGCGCTAATCTTCCTAGTCCGGCTGTCCGGCTTATATCGAGTGTAGGAACGCGGTGCCCTCGAAAAGCAGCATCCCGAGAAACTGACCGAGAAACGCGGCTTGTCTGCGCCTGCGGTCTCTTGCGCCGCTTCTGTGTTTATGCGCCAGACTAGCTTTTATGAATCGTAAAGACGGCGAAGTCGTTCGACTGGAGGAGGAAAGAGCGTCTTTAACTGAAAGTCGAAATCATTTGCTGCTTTCGAACGAATTTCTGTTTAAATTTCGAACTCGGGAATTAGCGTTGCGTGTCTAGCACTGTTTTTGTTGTTCTTGTAGAGTTTGGTTTGCACGCGTTATTTACGCCAAAATCCGTTTCCGCGAGTACCTGCATTTTCGATTAGAGATGTTTGCTGTAATGGAGTTGGGGTGAATTTGTAATATCTTTTTATAAACCAAGTTTTAGTATTCTGATTTTGCTGCTCTTAAGTGGTTTACGCTCGCAAATAACGTCGGCGTGTATACACGAATCTTTTTATTAACTGTATGAATTTCGCTCGTTTTATTTTCGCGCTTTTTTATTGATTGCACGTTTTTAAAACTGAATTTTCATGCTAAAATGCAATATTCGGGAGAATGTGTTTTATTTCAAAGTATCATATAAGTATTACATATAAAGTTGATGTAAACATTATTTTTAGAACATATTTTTAATTTACATTGAGAATTCTAACGCATTTAATAATTAAATGACCTTATTTGTTACTTGTTTCAGCGTGACCAACTATTTTGTCGTTAACCTTTCCGTGGCTGACCTGCTGGTGACTATCATTTGTATGCCGATGGCAGTTAGTCAAGCAGTGTCCATTATATGGGTTTACGGCGAATTAATGTGTAAACTCTTCTTCTATCTTCAAGGTAAGTTCTACTAAAATTGTAACAGCCCCTTTAAAATTATCGATTTTTCTCTTCGAACAATGCATATATTTGCTCTCGCCCCATTCCGATGATAAGCCTTTTTTCATAGCGGTAATCAGAAATAAATAAAAGTTTTTATAAAAGAAATTGAATTTGATCTTTAAATAAACAATGAAAAGAACTGAAAAGAAAACTTTAAAAGTTAAAAGTGACATTTAGTAGTGAAAGAATTAATGTTATACGATATAACATATGTAGAGTCGAAAATTAAAAATTCTTTCCAGTTCTTTTGGAGAGGCGGGTGAATTCTGATGTATTTTTTGTCGCTGAATCCAAATTCGAAGTCAGGTTCAGCAGTGATTTTTTAAGAAAAAAAGAAAAAAAAACATGATTTTTTATTTATCTATGAAATTAAAAAGCAGAAAATGAGAGAACTAATCTGACTTTAAATTTGAATTCTGCGGATCAAAATACGTATAGAAAATGATAGTTTGATTTCTTTTTCAATGAAATTTCGACCCTTGCAGGGTTTTGAAGACTGCATGTCGTTGCGTGTACATATAAAAATTTCAGTTAAACATATATCAGCCCTTTCCAGTTTCAGTAGCTATCTTTTTTGATGCGCTGCTGCAGAAAGTTCTATAAGGGTCATACTTTACATTACTTAAATAACAAATATTTCAAACTAGAAGTATAAGAGTATAATTGAGTCCTTATTGGACAGTTATATTCGTTATAATTTGTGGTCGTCATTGACAAATCAATTATTTAATAAATAGATCTATTCTATAATAATAGAAACAATTGGTATCTAGAAAAATATAACATAAAAGGTATTTAAATACTGGATATAATGCTACACAAGAAATCTATTTTTATGGTTAACTTTGTCAACTTTTGCGTCGATCATCGTAGTAACGAGTTTATATATTATCCGCCGATCGAAAAATACCTATAAACAACATCACATCGAGGTAATAAAAAACGAATAAAATGAGATGAGTAAAATTTAGCTTTTGAACGGTGAAATATCAAGGCGTGCACGCCCGTATGGATATACGCATAAATTCATCAGAATTATATTACTTAAATTTCAGAAATAAAGCAACATGTAAATACCGTAAATAAAATTATTTAAAAAATTAAAAAGTTTACATGTTGTATTAAATATTATTACGAAAAAATCGACAAATGCAAACTTTTCACTCGTCAACTGCATAATGTTTTGTATGTACTTTTTTTTTTAATTTTTAATTCGATAATACTTTTTAATATTACTACTATGTTTGAATTTAAAAAAGTTTTACTACTTGGCAGGTTTTAAAACACTACGCAAAATATAAAACAAAAGTAATAAAGTAATTGAAAAATTACTATTACTTTAGAAAATTAAATGACTTTCAAGTAACAAATATTTAAGTAGATTTCCATTACAATGAAGTAACATGATGATAAGTTCTTTAAATTTTCTAGATATCTCAACTTTACAATACTAACTTTTTAAGTTTTTTTAAACTTTGTAAAATTAATCTACCGAATAAAAGACATGTTTAAAAAATTGTTTTTACTGTTTAAATACGCTTCAAAAGAGGATAAAATATTTTTATATGACGGTTAACTTTCAAAATAGAATTTAGTATCTTCAGCATTCATTTTAAAAAATTGATTTTCTTAATTTATTATGTATTAAAGATCATGGCTAATTAAATTCTGCAATTAACGCAGCTTACGTTATACAGTCTCTCAATTAAATTACAGTAAATCAATCTTCGTTTTAATTAAATATAAGTTATTCAAAATATTTAATTGTAAATTTCTGTTGTTTGATATATTTAGAAGTCTACATAATTTTTTATTTGTATAAATTTCATGTTATAATTGACCGTTTACTCTGTAGATTAAACTCTCGAGGTTGTAATCCGACTCATAATTTAAAACTAGTTTATATTGCAGATAAACTTATGCCATTTAGATGTTGTAAATATACCAATTAATTTAAACAAAAAATATTGTCAGAGATAAAATAGTTATTATTCCACACCCGACGGAAAAACCCACTTATTGTCCCTGATAAGCGGGGCGAAAGTAGCATATTTTTCCCGGAAACTAGTTCAGCGGGGCAAGAGTAAATTTAGGGGGGCAAAAGTAAAATAAGCGGGGCAAAAGTAAACTTTTTGCAGAAATTGTCAAAATTATCAAAATTTTCAAAAATCTCAAAAAATTTTAGAATGCGAAGTTGTTTCGATCCCACTTTTCAGAACCAAAAAGTGGTCGTTCCGGTCGAGAGTGGAATAAAATACTGTATGCAACACGAGGCAATCGTATATTACGTACCTAGGCCAGTAAAATAAGAAATGTCTTACCTCGGCTTCGCCTCGGCCGACAATTACGTGTGATCTGAGGCTTTCTTTTTTACTGCCCAAGATGTGTATACTATTTTTCTGCCCGACGTCGCCGGGAAGCGGCCAGAAAGTTGTCGCTTTCCGGCTGGAGGGCAGAAAAAATAATTTGCACACCTTGGCCAATAAAAGAAAGCCTCAGATCACATGTTTGTCAACCTCGGCTTCGCCTCGGCCGACAATTACGTGTGATCTGAGACATTTTTTATTTTACTGGCCTAGGTACGTAATATACTATTTCAGTATACATAGCCGGAAAATTCACTTTTGCGCCTGGTTTTGCGGATGCGAAACGCCATTTTGCGGATACATCTCCGAAATTGCAATTGACATGTATACGCGAAAATGGCATTCTGCGTCACCAATATCAAGACACAAAATCGATAGGCCAGTAAAATAAGAAATGTTTCAGATCACACGTAATTGTCGGCCGAGGTGAAGCCGAGGTTGAAAAACGTGTGATCGGAGGCTTTCTTTTTTACTGGCCAAGGTGTGTATACCATTTTTCTGCTCGACGTCGCCGGAAAGCGGCAACTTCGTTTCGCCGAGCGGCCAGAAAGTTACCGCTTTCCGGCCGGAGGGCAGAAAAATAATGTTCATAACATGTCCGCAAGAGATTTTGCGCATTTTGCGGACTTGTGATGAAAAATACTATTATTTCCCATCAAAAGTAAGTTGTCACAACACAAAAATATTAATTTGAGTACATTTTCGTATATTATACAGATTTGTTTCAATCGAATTTTCAATTAAGAAGGCATAATAATAATTCAATCCAAAATCATGTAATATATATCTATAATAAAAATTGGATATTTGTTTGAGGTAATTGCACCAAAGGCGAAAGGTTCCATACAATTTTATAAATGCATCAAACAGTTTTATTATTGTACCACTTTAGCAATAAACATATAAACAATGCAGGTAAAGCCCGCCGACACTTGTCCATATGCCACTCGCATTCTCAGGCTGCATTCAGGCAGTGCGTTAATAAACAGTGCGCGTCTGCAATAATCCAATTTTATTCCGGATCCATTCTGGCGGCCGGTCCCGCGCGACTCGTCCTCGCGCGCATATACAAATATAGAGCCCCTCGTTCGGCTGCGAAAAACTCTAGAAGCCTTTGTATTATTTCGAGCCACAGTAAGTGCGACTGCCTGTAAATGATATATATCTGCTGTTGCTTCTGGTAGGGAGAGAGGACGAGAGTTGAATCGCCTTCCGAGGCACCAAGCAGAAACGGAAAGGGGGGAAGTGATAAGGGCGGCAGAAGCAAGTGCTCGAGTCATGCATAAAACATTGGCCCTCGCGTCGGCAATTCCCATTGGATTCCAAAATAAAACGACACGAGGCTTGAATTTATCTGCTCGACCTCGATTAATAACTATGCACAATGTGTGCTTCTTCACCGACGCAAGACTTCCGGTTAAAAGACCAGTATTGCGAGTGCTCCGTATCTCTTGTTTAACGATTTATAGATATATTGAGTAAGCTATTACCTACTTGCGAGGGTATTTATTACTTGCGATTCGGACATTTTTCAGAAATTTTTCCACGTCAACGACTGCATAGAAGTTTGACTCTACATTTATTATCAAGTGTCCAGTAACAATAGAAACGAGAATGTAGGGTGTTCCGAAAAGTATTCTATATCATGTCAGAATTTTTTTGTTCAAAATATTTCCCTTCGCTCCATGATAACGTTGATACTTTTCAACGTTATACATTTTCGGAAGACTTGGGATATATTTGATACACTCGGTGACGTTTGCAATTTTAAAAAAATGTATCACTGGAGAAATAGCACATATTCCTTTCTAGAACTTATTTATTATTGATAAAGGTGAATGAGATTTATTTCAACATTGAAAGTCATGACATCTGATAACCAAAATATTCAAAAAAATTTTTAACATTTCAAAAATTTTCTTTGGTAAAGTGACTGACAGAGGCCCTCAATCACATAGCTGCATCAGCTCAAAACTTGAGAATGTCAAGACTTTAGAGAAGCAATACAATTCCACTTTACTGATTTAGATTTCATTATTTTTATATAAAGAAATATAAAATATAAATTCTGTAGTGAATTAGTTTCTTAGTTAAAAGTAGATTAAAAATAAATGAGTGCATTTACAGTAGCGCGTGGGCGAGTGAAATGCTCGCATGCACCTCCGCCCATAAGTGTCACCAGTTTAAGTAGAGATGAACTGTATATGCATCCTTGGCTTGGAAGAACAGATTTTATTGAAAAATTGATCTTGCGTAGACCGACCCATACTCGCGTGCGAGAAAACATGATGCTCCTGTAAAGAAGCTGGCGTGTCGAATTAAATGCAATAATTCTGCGCGACAGCCGCAAATAGCTCATCGTGCGCCATAACCTTAGAATCAAACATTTTTTGTTAAAACTCTAGCCCGAGGAGAGCCCTGGCGGGCTAGTCGCGCGCGAGATGAGCTTTACCGATTTGCTCGCGCGCGAGGGGAGCTTGCGGACTGCTCGCGCGCAAGCTGACACCTCGCGGTCTGCTCGCGCACGATCATAACCCTTGCGGTCTCCTCGTACACGAAGGAAAAGCTCGTACATCCGGAGAACGCGAACGGACTGCTCGTAAGCGAGAGGACTTCTCGTACGCAAGGGGAACGCTTTGACGTAAGGAGAACGGTTGACCGTCGAGAAAGACTTTCTATAGTTAAATTACTACAACGCACAAGAACCCTGCAGAAAGAATAATACACACAATACACTTGTTTAAAGAAAATTTTATTATTCTTTTTCTGTTTTACAGATAAAGTAGTTCTTAACGTAATCGTTAAATTCAGTCGAAGATTGAATTTCTTTATTTACTTCTTCTGCAGTTACCTTTGAAAGATTTTGATTTTCTATTTTAATTTTTTTCTTTGAAATTCTAAAATCAACAACCTGTCAGTCTGCAAAATAGAAAAATTAATTATTTTTTAAAATATTGCTTTTAATCACATAAAAAAATATTAAAGTAAAATAATTATTAATTACCATCTTCATCTGAAATCTCTATTAGCTATCTTTCTTGTTTTATTTCAATGGGCTTCTTTTTGCTGAAAAAATTTAATAATAAAACTGAAGCTTCCATGCGAAATTGTAACTTGTTTTTTTCAGACTGGATTGTAGATACCTAAGGCATCAAACTCAAAAAATGATAATTATCTGATTGATCAAATGTCATATTCTTGATTGAAGGATCGTTAATTTTCAAAAACAGGAACAAAAAAGTAGACTTAATAATTAAAAAGGATAACTATTAGAATAACAAAATTAGAAGTCTTAAGGTAGTACTTAAAGTGATTTACCGTTCAGAATCTTCTGAAGTTTGGTGTGTTGGTAGATGCTGTTTAAGAAAAAAACTCTGTTAAAATTTAGCGAGGCTTTGAAGCGTGAGAAAAAAATTATAAACATTTTAATTTCTGTAAATACGCACATTTCTCTAAAACACTTAATTGCATAAAACTGACCGTTCATAATTCGTTAAAATTTTGCAGATTGTTAGTTATGGAATGAAAGAATATTTTAAGTGCTTGAAAGTAGAAATTCAGAGCCTGCGGACGTAATAAGAAATAAACGAAAACAAAATTTCACGGGTGTCGCGTCATTTACTTAAAGGTTAAAATGTTGTGCGCTATTTAAAATCTTGCGTACTCGTTGGTTCGAAACATGGTCAGTTTTAATTCTAAAGGTAAAATAAACACATAAGCTGAAGAAATTATTAATTTATTATAAAAAATAACTAATTATCAAAATACTGCCAAAGTCAAATGCGACTAGACTCGCTCTTCTAGTTCCGTATCGGTTATTCTTAAAAATTGTTAAGCTATTTATTTAAAGGACTGATAATACTATATTGTAGTTCTTTCAAGATTGAAAAAAAATGTCAATGCAAGTTCTTAATTTTATTATTATTTCGATTGAAAGTTTCATAATTTAGAAAATATATTTTCCTTTATCTGCAAGTCCTCGTATGGCTATTTTCGCCCAAGCGAAGCGCGGAACGAGATAACGATGGGAGGGAGATAACAATGGAAGGGAAAATCTCCCATCGTTATCACCCAAGATCGAAAAAATTCAAGATGTTTTTTAATAGCAAAATTCCAATTTTTAAATTCTTCAGTAGTTTCTTTTTTTAGAAATAGAAGCTATTATTTACATTAATGGCATTTAAGTTTATTTATGAATAAATAATTTTAAAATATTTGTATTAGTTAATTTTATTCAAACAAACTTTAAAATGCTGCATTAATATATTTCATATTTAAACTATTACTATAAATTAATATTCTCTTTACATATATATTCTAGAATTTCCTAAAGTTTGTAATTTCGGTGTTTTTACATTTTCAAATTTTCTTTAAAATTCATACAGATTCAGTGACAGAAGTTAATCTCCTTGGCGGTAAAGCAAAACAGCGATTAAAGGTGATTTTGATGATCATCAAATGCAGTTAGTAATTTGATCTTAAGACCAGAGCGGTATTATATTGAAATTTATTGCAGATCCTAAAGTGCACAATAATGAGCAGAAGCAATTTCAAAGTAAATTTCTCCCTTTTTTGCATTAAATATATTTTTTATCAGATTTTAGCGATATTTACGCATAAAATAGAGGATAGATATAAATTAAAAAAAAAAAAAATGCTAAGGAGCAGTTTGCATCTTTGGCACGAGAACAAGGAAAATAGCCATAAATGTAACCACGCGAAATTCTGGTTAGAATGCATTACTTGCTTCGAAATCGATTCCAGAATAAAATTTGTTTCGAAGAAACCTGTTAACCGAAGAAAACGAATCCTAACGAATAAATAATGCATTTATTACAATCTGCCGTTGCAATGTTTGAAAATACTTTTCCCGAACGCGACATAATTCCTGTAATTTACTCTCGCGCGTAAAAGTCAATACCAGCTTCTAAAACCTGCTGCATAAATCAATTTGTTTTCATTATTAGAAGCAAGGCGAAAGCGCCTGGAAAATAAAGTTCAGCTCGGATTCTCGAAACTCCCGAGCCATTGTTGCATCAAGAATCGATAAAGGAACGAATCTATTTTCGGCTTCTCGGAAATGCTCTCTAGAACGTACATCCGGATAAGTGCATAAGCACGCGATCGACCAAAATATTTCCTGAAGTATGCAGCCGTTTTACGTGCCCTCTCTTGTGCTCCCTCTACGCGTAATAAAAGTTTTTCATGCGCATGCACGCATGTACATTGATGAAATGTTTCGAGTTAAACGGGTGTTCTGGCTGCATGCGATGATTGCAGCTAATTGATTCCTCCTCTCGTTGTCATTTCGGGGCGTTAATTTTAATTAATGAAGTGCATTTTCTTTTTTTATTATTCTAAAGAATTGTGCGAAATATTATATTTTATTCAGGTTCATTCTTTTTCATTTTTAATTTTGATGCTTCTTTTTAATTTGCTTTATTTGTACGCTAGCTGTTTGTGGATTGAATTTCTGAGAATTGAGTTTATTGTTGCAGAAATTAATTCATATTTTAAAAGTTTTTTTATTGTTATTTGAGTCGATAAATGATATGCTGCGTATAACATGAATTGTCCTGTAAAATTGGAATTTTAAAAACTTCAGATTGATTTCGAAGGTTCAAAAGTTTTTAATATAATGCAATTTATTTATATTACTTCGAGGAAACTTTTAGGTGTTTATGATAAGAGAATCGTGAAATATCGGATCCTGAAAAATACGTTCGGTCTATAAAAAACTTTTTAATAGCGGATTCAAAAGCAGCAAAAGAAGAAGAATCCACATGAAAACATGATGAAAATACTTTTCGTGATGCAAATGAAAATTTCTTCAATATATAATTCTTGATAAAATATAGCTTTGGAATGTTACTTGCTCTTTTAATATTTGTCAATAAGGTCAATAAGGTAAAACCGCCGGAATGCGGGTTTAGATAGATTTGAATTTACTGTAAACTGCAGTCTAACTACAACAGCTTCCCACAGTGGTATTAAAATACCTACGGGTCTTGTACTACTCGTTCGAACAAAGAAAAACAGCAACTAATCTATTAGTCTTCAGTGGATTAGTTTCGAATTGCGCAGCTGAGTGAGAAAGAAAGAAGGTTTGAGAGAGTGAGAGAGAGAGAGAGGAGGAAGTTCTCGGCGCGTAATACGAAACAGCAAATTGGAATTCAAGCCTCGTGGACGGAACTTCTGAGGTACATCACCGCGTGTATGCTAACTTGCTTTTTCCATCTCTTGATCCATGATCCTTAGCTTTTCTCTGTATGCCGGTAACGTATCCGGAATGGAGAATTTTGAATTGGGTTATATGCCTTTTCCACTTAATTTAATGGATTCGGCGTTTATCTTTGATTAAATTGCCTTTTCATATAAAGTCTTTTCATGTTTTATTAATAAATTGGTTTTGATTAAAATAAGAAAAATTGTTACGCTCTATATACAAGCACAATTATTTTTTAGAAAACTGTATACTCACAAATATAAAAATTGTGTATACATTTTATTAAATAAATTACTTTATTTCTGAACGACTGCATGACCAGCGTAGGAGAATGAAAGTTTAAACGTTCAATTGAAAACAGATTTCGTTTACACTTGTATTTTAAAAATTAAACGAAATTCTTTTTTAAAGTATGCAGTTCGAAACCGGTGGAAAAAATTGTATTTAAAAATGTTTAAAAAAGAAACAAATCTGTTTAATTTAAAATTTAAAACGTAAAAGGCGTCTTTCGGTGGTGTAACAACATTGAAGGAAAGTGAAAAAAGAAACTAAGGCTAATGTAATGATTCTTGTTTAAGTTTAATGCTCTACTTAAAGCAGCCATTCATTAAAGTTTGCAGACACTATAGATTATGGGCGACAAAGCTTCTTAGAGGTCGCTCGTTATTTTTATGGTGTAATTTAATTAGTGGACTAATGCTCTAATCTTCCCTTTTATTTCCTTGTTTTTTTAAGGTAAAACAGTTAATTTTCCGCTTTAATAATAGTAGAATTTTCTTTCTGGCTTTCAGGAGTAGCAGTTGCAGCTTCAGTATTTACAATAACAGCTATGAGCATCGATAGATACCTTGCGATAAGAAGCCCAATTGCGTTTAGACGGGTGTTCAATCGGAAGAGTACAATAATCGTCATTGCAGCCCTTTGGGTTGTTGCTTTAAGTATATTTGCTCCTGTTCTAAGAGCGGTTAGTATTTTTAAATATCGTCGCGTCTGTTATAGAAATAAAAATTTATTAGCAGGTGTAATGTAAAATTTGCTCGATTTTAGAATTTAATCAGTACACTTTATGCAAAAAAATAATGAAATTGTAAAAATTATAATCATAAAATATAAACTTCCAAAGAAAATATTCGAGAATATTCGAAGAGAACACTAACTAACTAATAAAAAGGTTTTTAACAATGAACAAGGTTTAAAAAACGTTCAGGAAATTAATGCCGAATCTTTTTCAATTACTGGGAGAATTACTGACAGAGAAAGATAAAATTCAATGCACGTACGTGCGTTAAAGGAGAGAATGTGGAAAAATATGGGAAATTCTTGAAGCGCGACTAGCAGCGAATTGGCAAAAAAGCGCGAAAGTGGAATACGATAAATGTATTCAAACATTTTTTTTTTTTTTTTACGAAACCGAAAAAGACTTTCAATGACCATTGATAAATGTCGTATTTTATAACAAACGAAATGCCATTCGATTGCAACTGAACATATTTTCCGCTCAACAGGACATATGAATATGTAAAATATTAAGTTTCGTTAAAGTATTATTAATGTTTTTTCCCCCTGCTATATAAATTATTGAACAAATCAATAAAGCAATAAAAACAAAATAAGTAATATTGTAAGGAAATTAGAAGCAAATTGAAAAAAAATAATTGAAAAAATCGATTGGTTTCCGGTTGCCATCGCTCATTAAAATACATTATTTTAACGACATTTTCATTCCTCTTAGGTTACGCTGCAGAGTCCTACTATGGACTTGGATAACATCACGTTGGCAGGCCAGTGGGCGATTGAAGAGGACTTGGAAATGCCGAAGCCCCCGACGTTTTACGTTTGCTCGGAGGACTTCAAACCTCTTGGTATTCATGCGCATATTTTTGGCGCAGTGTGCTTCGTTCTCGTTTATGCCGTTCCAGGTGAACATTCCTTTTCCTTTGACATCAAACGATTAGTCACGTTTCTGCTTGTGTAAATAACTGCGGACGGGCCAGAGACTTTTTTATTTAAATACTTAATTTTAATAAAGAAATGTTTATACGTAATATTATAAGAGATACTATTAATCAATGAGTCGTTGTTTTTGTTAAAAGGAAAATAAATTATACTATTATTAAATGTTCTGTAAACCATGTGATTAATTTATTTTTATTTATAATACTGTAAATACGTAAAATAATTGAAATGGAGATGCTAAAAATGGATCTTTGATTGTACGAGTCCTCTCTTTAAAAAACGATGGCCGGATGTTGTGAAGCATTTAAAGATTAATTTATAGATTGGCCTGTAAGAATTATTGATGAGCGCGAAGATCCACTACATCCGCTAAGATTAAATTTGTGAAATTGAATGTTTACATTTAACTATTTAAAACTAAATAATTAAATTAAAGTAGCATAAAAAACTTTCGTTACAAAAAAAATAATCATATTTTTGACAGTTTGTAATTTGTTTATAGGTTTCATTGTGATAATAGCTTACTCTATGATGGGCCGAACTCTCTGCGCAAGGAAGCCGCCTTTCGATTGCGACAGTATTGAGGGCAGCGCGAGCTCTCAGCAGGTAATTATTTATAGCGAATGTGTTTTGCAAGGAAACGTAAAAAGGCCGAAACAATTTATATGACCCACGTAGAGCTTGAAAGCTTCCGGTAAACCTGAGCGTGAGATTGAATGAAATCTTCCCGAAAGTTTCCATGCTGCGTGGAGATATTATCGAAAGGGGAAGTTGGACAGATTCGTCACGGCCCGTATGACCCAAGATTAAATATCGTCACCGCCTCGAGTTGTAATTTATAACTTTCCCCTCGAATTTTCATTTTTCATTGTGACAGCTTGACTGCATTTTGCCATCGTTAATATTTTGAAATCCTCCGACATACCATTATAATTTTGAATATAATTATGTAGATCACTTGTAAATGCGTCAATGATTTCGTCAATATACCAACGCCGTACTCATGTCAAAGATCTAAAAGAGTAGGTGCAAGATGTAACATGCGTAAGGAATTCAAAATGTACTTTGCTTCATTAGAAAGCATTCACAGCCGGCGAAGCGACACCGTCGGAGACGATCCTTTGATCTTTATTAGCGAGACCTCGATCCTCGCGAATGCCAAATTAACTTTCAATTTCTGTAGCGAGGTCAGCTGTTAAGGGACGAACTCCGACAGACCAAGAACAAGGACTCTTTAATTAAAGCACACGCAGCGCGGACGCTAATTCCTTTCCGACACTTTGTGAATTTTCAGCAATTTTTTTTTCCTACTTTTTATAGACCGGGACAAATGTAGGCGGAGTCGCTGCTGTTTTAATGTGAAAAAGAAACACTGTTCGAAGAAGTTGCGGTTTAATTTAGAACTAAAACTTTAACTACATTATAAGTTATCAAGTTAAACAAGTGCAACTGCAAGAAAATTTATTGAAATTAATGAAAAATTATTTAACTTGTCAGACTACGGAATCATGAGCTTCTAATTTTCCAATATTATTTGAGCATACCTACAATGTATTCTTGTCTGTATATATTATACGTATCTTTCAGTATTTTTTATTAGCGCCAGTAACAAATCCAAAATTATGAAAGTTTTTAACAATCAATGAACAAAAATATAAAATTTTTACCATCTCTTTCTAGATCTTTCTTTGTTACAGCATCCAAACATAAAATGCCAATTAAAAGTTTTAATAACAAAATTAATTTTTTTTTATGAAATTCTACAGTTGTTACAAATAAAATTTTGTTCTTTTTATTAAAATCATTTGTCTAAAAAATAATATTGAAAAATGATTTTATTAAAAAAGCTTCGTTTTTACAAGTATAAATTAAAAATGTTTATTTAAAACTTTAATTAGCGAACTCTCATCGCCAGTATTTTCTCATCTTAATAGGTTCCTTTTTTACTTTTCCGGTACTGACCAGGGCTTCAGGTTAGTTCGAGAAAGAAGAAGAGTGGCGTGGATTCTGTTGCTTCTTGCAGTTCTGTTTGCCCTCTGCTGGCTGCCCTATAACGTACTTCGACTACTCGTTGATCTCGGCGTCGTTCGTAAGTACCATTCTCATTTAAAAAAGTGCACTTTCACATCTTCAAAATTTGAACGATTGAACGCTTCCAAGGTTTCTAATTTTTGAATATCTTTATTTTTCAAACATTTCTTGTCGCTTGTCTTAACTTCAACCACAGTTTTTATTGTAATTAAAATTTAAAAATCATATTTTCCCGCGAAAGATCATACTTTTAACGCATACACGTACTTAGTAAATTTACAAACCGACAGGAAGAGCATCCTTCACGCATTCGGGTCACGGATTTTGCTGCAACTTTAGAATATACTTTCTTACGTAAACTAAGGGCGAAAGTCACGTCCACTCAGTCTAACACTCAATTTTTCTAAAGTTACGAGCTATTTCACTTGAAGCTCAGCGGTTTTCCAGAAAAATCAACAACAATTTAAACACGCGCAGTTCTTCTTGAAACCTGTGGACTAAACAATTTTAAAAGACGGTTTCCATCCGGAGTTCACTTGCAAATCATCACTGATTTTTCCCAGAAAACGCTAACTCTAAAATAAAATGTTTATATAAATATCAAATTCCTCAGCAGCGATGGCTCAGTTGGTAGAGTACCGATCCTTTAGCCAGAAGGTGTCTAATTCGATCCCCGTCTCCAGCAAAAACTGACATTTGGACACCACTGTATTTATTTACAAGTGTCTAAATAACGTCAACCCTTACGACAAAAAATTATAGTACCTGACTGTATTATAAACTATACTTAAATTATAATTTATTATAGTAAGATTAATAGTTAAACTATAATATTTTCTCACCTTACTATAGTAAAGTACTATAATAGATCACTATAATATTTTATAGTATTTACTATAAGATACAGTTATATACTATAGTTCTACACTGTAGTTTACTGTCGTAGATTATAATCGTGCGAAAATATTATAATTAATTAGTATATCGTACCGTAATATTTTTTCGTAAGGGAGAGCTCAGGTGGTTCGGAAGTCACCGTTATAAGCCATTTGTCCCACAATTGACAAGCCGCAAGATAACGTAAAAGTCGACGTTAAATAAGATAAACAAAGATATCAAAGTCAGCGTTGATGTCAAGGTAACTTCTAATCTTAAATAAGAAAAGATGTTCTAAAAAGTAGAGCACTCAGACCGAGCCAAGTCCCAATAGAATCCGCGTCACTAGCAAAAATTTCTATTAACCCCGAGTTGCATACTTTAGTTCCGACGGTCCGAGCAGATTCTATTGGGCACGTACGACACTCTTTTCGAGCGCGGCGACCAGCAATTCGTGCGATTCTAATGCAACGCTTCTTACGTGCCCGCTCGCTTGGCATACATTTCAGGCGAGGGGAGGTCCATGTCAGACGTGCTGTCCTACTGCCTTTTCCTGGGCCACGCGAACAGCGCCCTCAATCCCATTGTCTACTGCTTCATGACGCGCAACTTTCGAAGGAGCGTCGCCGAGATCCTCTGCCGCGGCTCCTACGGATTGGCAAGGCGAAAACCACACCGCAAAGTAAGTATCGACTCTGCTTTCCTGTTTTGCGGAAGGAAGTGCAATAATGCAGTGAGGCTGTTCAACGTTTTTGCTGTGCTTGTTTCGCGAGAGTTATTGTGTTTTAGTATCTGTTTGTTAATTTTTCGCAGTTAATTTAATAGAACTTTAAACTTTTGGACAAGAAGGTACTTATGTACATCGTCGAAGTTTCATTGGAATCTTGCCATATTCTGTGTGTTTACACTTTATATTACTTTAAGCACAATAAAAATGCCCTTTTATTTTTTATTTATTTTCTTAAATTTAAAATATAGGATACAATGTTCGAGGCTAGAGGACATAATTGTAAGTATTAAAGATTAAAATTATTTTTTTTAATGTTATATTGGTTACCACTTTTATGAAAAAATAAAAATATGAATGGAATAAAACTCAATTCTATTATTTGAGAAAAACATGCACATAAGTTTACAATAATTACATTTTCATAAATTTATTGTAAATTTATATTACAATACCAGCTTTTCATATTTTATGGAAAAGCTTCTTAACATAGTATAACAAAGGAAAGTAACAAAAGAATAGAAAGTTTAACATAATTTTTTGAACTTCTTTTATTAAGAATAAAAAAAGTTATAAAAAGTACTGAAATTGAATTTAATTTTAAATATTAAATACCTTTTAGTTTGCTACATAATATCTAGACATGGAGCCCGTAATTCAAACGAAGCAAAACTAATTTACACCGCACACATTAAAACTATTTGAAACTAAACCATCAATCTCGCTGTCACCATTAATGTTAAAAGTTAAATTTAATTTAAGTTTAACGTTAAATATTCAATTTTTTTTAATTTCGTAAAAAATAATGTTTATAAAAGATAATATATCAATTAAACTTCAACATACACTAATGGGTCAATTTTAATCATAAAGAACTCTTTTAATCAGAAGCAAATACGTTTTTCGTTTAGAACATCAATTACCTGATGCTGAATAAAGAATGAGTATTAACTTGTAATGCGATTATTCTAATTAGCTGCAAGAAAAGCTGGAATTTCCCAGAATGGATTTGCAGGGGAAAAAAGTAACCCGTTTCAATCAGTGCCACAGAGTTTTATTTTTATTCGCAGAAGAAAGATTAATACCCGATAGGAGAGGATTCATATTTTCATATTTTCGATATTTACAATAAACGGCAGGGTCAAAAGAGTAGAAAAAAGACAAACAATGTAAAAAGAGCGACCTGTATTCTTTGGGTCGGCACATTCATTATTCTGTCAGAAGTTGGAAAATTTATTACCTGTAAGAAAATCAATGGATTTTTACCTTAAAGAAAGTATAATTTTGATTTTACATTTCTCTTTGAATCTTAAGTGATTTCTTTGTAACATACTTTAAACAGAATCAGTCAATACATTTTCATAAAGTTTATTTATTAATATTCTTCAATTTAAGTTTAGTTTTTGTTCTGAATTAAACATTTAAAAGTTACAAGTTCAACTTTATCATATTAACTTAATTCATAAGCAAATTTAAAGGATGATGATAATATATATATATTCGGAACGTAAAAAAATTCTAAGAGAATTGATTTGTAAATTTACATTTTCATTGATTTTTTTCTACTATAAATTTCGCATGTTTTGAAGGCGTTCGAGGCCTGCACTGCTGAATACACGTGTCGACCTTTAGCAATGATTAACGACGTATATTATCAAAACCTGTTGCCTGACGTTATGGTGAATTTTATTACCACATTCAATATCATAAGAAAAGATTCGAGCCCATTTTATAAGACCTCCTGTTGTACAATGCATTATGTATACACAACGTTTTTTGCGAGAACGAAATCTATTTACGTGAATAATTCAAAATTGATATGCATCTTTATATAAATCTGTAAAAGAAATTAGAATTAAAGGTCGTACTTAATTACTATTATTTCAAAATAATTTTTTTGTTAAATATTATTTGTTTTAAATTAGTTGGTAATTTTATTGTTTTGCATCCGCTTATGAAAATAATTGTTATTGAACTTTAACATATAGTAATATGTGTTATATAGTAATATATATAGTGTAATATCTATTGTATTTATTAGATCCCTGTATTGTATTTATTAGATAAAAAATAATTTATTTTGATTTTTCAATGTACATTTCATTGAAATGCTTGATAAAAGTTATTGTGAAAAAAAGAAACTTTTATCATTATAGAGAAGAAGTGTGCTTGCGAGTTCTTTGCTTAATCAGAATTTGAAAGATGAAGTCATAAGTTAGTTTCAAACAGAAGGCAGTAACTTTTAGGGTCTAAATCTGTTTTATCAAATAATAATGAAATTTTATTTGGCAAAAAAAATCAAATAAAACTTAATTCTATAAATGTGCTTAGGAATTCTCTTACATATTCGTCATTATTTGTTATAGAGTAATATTCATATTGTACCACTATATTTAAATTGTAATTGTTAAAAACTGCGATTTTATACACTGAAAGAAGAAATATAGTCAAAATTACAAATAATTTAGTTCACAGACTGTTAAAACCAAAAAAACTATACTTTATAAGAAATTTTACTATAATGTTTGATATATTTTCCTATAAAGTATGGTAACTTTTTTTATTTTGACGGTCTGTGGTGACCTTACTTATGCAGTATGGTAATTTTTACTAAACTTTTCTCTCACCAGAAGAGTCCCACCTGTTTGGGTGACGGATTTTGTTCAAACTTTGGGATATGTTTTCTGATGTTAAAATATGAAAGAAACCGCGTGCGTTCGGCTTGATGCCTGATTTTTCAAAAGTTACGAGCTCTTTTAGCGAAAAGCTAAGAAAAATCGATTTTTGTTCAATCATTGTATTTCAACTGTTAATTGTAGAATATTTAATTAACTCCCAGAATTTGAAAAGTGAGATCAAATTCTATCGATTCAGAAGTTATGACTTGTCACGGATGACGCGCGCGAAAGATAATAAGCGCATCCATATTAGACATATGAGGACGACTCGAAGAAGAGATTAGCATAGGCATCGGTACCTCAGTGGGAAGAGCATCCGTCGCGAAAACGGAAGGTCCCGGGTTCGATTCCTGGCCGAGTAAAGCCATGCCTCTTTCTTTCGAGTTTACCAAAATCCTCAATCGCGCACCCACGTAACAGGCCCAACAAAAAATAACCATTAAAGTAGTATAGAAAAACTAAAAAAAAAAAATAATTGACGCTTCTTTTATTACAAATTTTTATTTAGCTATAAATTATGACGGAATAAAGATTTTTAGATATCTTTTCGTTTTAATCGATAGGATTTGACCCCACCTTTCAAATGCCGGGAGTTAAAATACTCTATAATTAACAGTTGAAAAGTTAAATGTGATTGAATAAAAATCGATTTTTCTTAGCTTTTCGCTAAAAGAGCTCGCAACTTTTGAAAAATCGAGCGTTAGGCTGAACGCACACGGCTTCTTTCATATTTTAAAATTAGAAAACATATCCCAACGTTTGAACAAAATCCGTGACCCAAACAAGTGATTCTCTCCTGGTCAGTATAATAATGAAAAAGTAAATATTTTAAGCGAAGTCGTAACTGAATTTTTTAAGGATAATGCATCGTAGCGATAAACGTTTTTGCTAATCGTCCCTGAACTCTTACTCAACTTTCCTTTAGCACCACCGTCCAGTTAGAATTACACGGTCTGTTCACGTATTTTCCTCCTTTGAAAATGGTGCATTTTTAAAATTGCAGTTTTTCACGTCACAAGACAAATAACTATAATAATGCCTCAAGTATATTCAAAACTTTGAATCTATTTAGAAATATAGAGATTTGAATATTGTATTAAACCGTTATTATAATTCAATAAACCTCTGTAAAGTTGGTGTAAAATGTGTAATTTATTAATTTCTTATAAATATAATTGTGTAAATAAATTAAAGATTCTGTATGTATCCACTGTGACGGCTTCCGTACTATGCACTAGCGATGTTATTTGCAATGTGAACACAGTACTTGTTTAAATTTAACATTTGCATTAAATCAAATTTACAACTGTTCATTCAGTCTGTTCAATGAGTGCTATAAAAAATAATAAAATTTAGTATAAATTTGTTCTTTATTTGGAACTCTCAAAAATGCCCAATAAAATTTTTTAGAAACGTTTAAGTTTTTACGCTGATCTTTATTACAGTAAAAAGCACTAAAGTAGAGCAGGAAAAAGGCGAAGAATGCGAGAATTTTATGGACATTGGTGGCATTTCACTTCTCTGACATATGAGTAATTTAGGTTCATTCTTTACTTATTTCTCTAATAACTTTTATTGGACTTGAGAAAAACAATTGAAATGAACTTACAACGAAACACATATACATTATATAATAATTATAGTTTAAGTGAATTATTAATTTAATAAACTACTATCTTAAGACTTTTAAAATATTGAATCTTAAATAACTTTTCATGAATCATAACGGTCGAAGATTGGAAAAAACGAGCAAGCCGACAAGCAGGGATCTGAGTAACCAGCTTGAGTCCCCATTACAACAATTATTAGAGCACTTGTAATCAGTGCAGCTGTAGTCCTTTGATACACTCGCAATTATTACTCGAGTATATGGTATTTAGGTCCTCGATGTCTTCGCTTTGAAGCACATCATATTATTATAATGCAGGATTAATTCATACATCTGACTAATTAGTTTGAAATATATAATTCTAAAATTCATAGAATAAATATAAATTTTTTATGCATTAAATAAAAATCTGTATCAATCGCCTTGAAGAATACAATAATATTTTGGACTTTGTCTAATTAAGTTAAAAATTATGTAAAATTTAAAATATAAAAATCTTTTCTTCTATCAACAAACATTAGTCACAAAAATAATATTTTCAAACTGACATTACCATTGAAGCGAAAACATAAACTACATGGTGTGCAAATACATACAACAATTACTCGACTGCATTTTATGCAACCCTGTACTGGCATGCGCACGACGCTCATAAAAAAGGAAACCCGAGTCCGAGCTGGCACACTCTTTTTTTCGAAGGGAAGGCAAGCTTGGTCCGGACGTAAAAATCATTCAAGTACTTTTTTACGACGGCTTCCTGAGGAACGTGTACGCACGATTTGCAGTCGGATCGAGATTACCTGCTCTTAAAAGTTTTAAGATTTATTTTAATAATAGCACCATGCAAATGAAGCACAAATCATACTTTAACTCAACTTTTATGATGAGGAATTTTATAAATTTTACTTTATTTTATACTTTCTTTATTTGAATCGTATGGAAACTGATAGATCAAATGATGAACAGTGTAACTAAATCTATTTCTGAATAGGTCCGGATTAGGATTAATTTTCACGAAAAATAAAACACATATTTTCTAGTTTTTATTTGTAATTTTAGTCTAAAGCGAGCCTATACATTTTTGTTATTTGTGAATAGATTCTATTTTTCTTTTTACAAACAGTAATATGTTTCAGTTAATATTTTTTATTTTATTACTTTCTGAATGATCTTTGAAAATACTTTTTCATCGATATCATAAATATTCGTTAATGGTCTTCCTTTTATGATTGTTTTTTCAAAAGTTTAAAATGTTGTCTATCAATTTTTAGCAGTCCACTCACCAGGAGAGTCTCACTTGTTTGGGTCACGGATTTTGTTCGAACTTTTGAATATGTTTTCTAATGTTCAAACATGAAAGAAGCCGCGTGCGTTCGGTCTAACGCTCGATTTTTCAAAAGTTATGAGCTCTTTTAGCGAAA
This sequence comes from Ormyrus rosae, assembly GCA_035047165.1. Lineage (NCBI taxonomy): Eukaryota > Metazoa > Arthropoda > Insecta > Hymenoptera > Ormyridae > Ormyrus > Ormyrus rosae. The sequence continues at coordinate 45,696 of JAWWML010039338.1, forward strand.
AGCTAAGAAAAATCGATTTTTATTCAATCACATTTAACTTTTCAACTGTTAATTATAGAGTATTTTAACTCCCGGCATTTGAAAGGTGGGGTCAAATCCTATCGATTAAAACGAAAAGATATCTAAAAATCTTTATTCCGTCATAATTTATAGCTAAATAAAAATTTGTAATAAAAGAAGCTAAAATAGCGTCAATTATTTTTTTTTTAGTTTTTCTATACTACTTTAATGGTTATTTTTTGTTGGGCCATAACTTCTGAATCGATAAAATTTAATCTCACTTTTCAAATCTGGGAGTTAATTAAATATTCTACAATTAACAGTTGAAAAGTTACATATGATTGAACAAAAATCGATTTTTCTTTATTTTCCACTAAAAAAGCTAATAACTTTTGAAAAATCGAGCCTTAGGCCGAAAGCGCGCGGCGTCTTTGACATTTAACATTAGAAAATATATGCCAAAGTTTGAGCAAAATCCGTGACCCAAACAAGTGAGACTCTCCTGGTCAGTAGAATTAGTTTTATTTTTTTGTTTATTTTTGGCCTTTATACAAATTTTAATGAATCAATTATTTAATCAATTTAAAGTTTTCACGTTATAAATAATTACTTCGTTACAATAGCGCTCGTAGAATTTCATAAAGTTTTCAAATAGCCTTTGGGATGTATATTAAATCTTCAATCCCGAATACGTTTTCAAAGTTACTCTGTAAATAAAAGTTCACACTGCTCTGTATTCTATGTTCATGGCAACACTATATGGCTTATCGATTGGCCGATTCGAACTGCTTTTCCTACTCAGATAAATTTATAACTGCTAGAATCGCTATTTCACGCGAATTACTGCGGCTGCCATCACAGTAATGTGAATTCTGGGCCATTCGCGAATTATGCTCGGCTTCCGCTGCACAGATTATTCGCTTGAAGCCTCTAGGCAAATGAGATACAAGAGGCACGTAAAACATTGCTAGATTTGAGATTCCTGTTCAAGTATGTTTCTGTAATTGGAATATTTTTGATGATTCTAATTTGTGCTCCTTGATAAATTAAGCGTTTATTATTAAAAAAAACGTCTTTTATTTATTTTTTTTTTTTATTTTTTTTTTACTAGAAAGTAACAAAGAATTAAATTTTAAATTAAATTTTAAATTCTTATTTTGTTTCCACTCTAATTCTAAATTTCTATTCTGTTAAAGTCTAAATATAATTCTAGAAAAAAGACTATTACCTCTATTACTCAAACGACCGGAAAGATACGATCGCTAGATATAAGAATCATGCACATTTAAATTATGCACATTTTAGTCTAGTCCAATATATCTATATAATAATTTTGACGATTCAACGATTTCTTTTAAATTCATAATTTCATATTCTATTAAATAGCATCAAATAATGTTAAATTAAATCATCTTATAATTTAGATACTCTTAAAGTTTCTTTTAAGTAGTATATGATGAAGTTTAGTCAGGCATTTCATTATAACGTTTTTGTTTCATTATAATTATTGTGGAAATCATAAATTTGAAAAATTTTAACGAATTTTCACATTATCTCAAGATTTAAAACTGTTTTTTCTTTTTCGCTAATCCAATTTACACATTTTAGATAGCTAATGTTTTTATATTCAATTAAGTTGAAATAATCCACTGTTTAACGCAAATTTATTTATAGAAAACCAGGAGGCAGTAAACTAGCTTTCCTGCTCTCCGTAATGTAATCGATAATTTTTTATTTATTTCCAACAGATCTATTAGAAGGTAGCGCAGCACTTTGAAAACAATTATCGTCAATTTCACTATTAAAAGTAAATTAAAGATTATATATTTATTTTAAACAAGTAACTTTATAAAATACATTTTATCTGCTTCGTGATTTAATGTTTCACAGAAGAGATTTTGCAAAGTATCTTATTCATTCCGGTTTAAAATACTGTACTGCTTCTAGATCTTCTCATTCCTCTGAACATTATAGGAGATCCGTCTTTGTACTTATATAGAGCAACAACCTCAATCATGCTTTAATCGCTCTTATTCTTCGCTCAACCTTTTTTGACTTTTTCATTGATTGTTCGACATTTTTAGATTCCTTTTTTGGTATTACAATCGTTTGCATTGATACCGATTTAATTCATAATCTTTAGCTCTTTATTCATTCATTCCATTAGATCAGATGACTCATACTTATTCATAGTCTTCGTCACCACACGATACACAGAATATTGCAACGAGTAGAAATTTCACTCAGAAAATTGGCCAGCATGCCCTAACAATAAGATTATTTCTTTAGAGAAATTTAAATGAAAACTTATATTCTTAATGGATTAATCGATCATTTTTTATCAATTGGTATGAAATATAGCAAAGGAAGGCGCCTCCGTCAATCAGAGTATTGATGACGGTATGCAGATTGATTATTTCAGAGCGTTCCGAGTAACCGCCCCCACGAGGCGAACCGTCGGGGGCCCCGTCCAATTGCTAAGATTAAGATTTGTAAAAAAGTTGGAGCATGGGTGCTGTTGGAGTATTGATGTTGTGGTTCCAGACCTTGGGCTCGGCTGTCGGCGTATGCGCAGGCTGCAGCAGCGGGGCGGTCCGCGCCGGCCACTACCATTTGAAGGCCCATCCTGGCAGCAGCGGCCACGGCAACGTCTCGGCCTTGGGGCTATTCGCGCCGGGGGCCGGCCAGGGGACCGGGACGACGCAGGCGCACTCCGGCCCAGCGACGGCTCCAGCGGCTCAGGCAGTCCTGGCCCTGCATCCGCACACTACGACCACTGCCTCGAGCAGCGGCTATGACAGCTTCTACAGCCGGCACAGTCCGCACCGGCGCTGTTACATGCTGAAAAGCTTACCTCAGGATCACGACCACCACCACCGTCACAAGGTAAACTTCGACAGAATTAGGCTAGCCGATCTGACCTATATCCAGTTACACCGATGTCTTTGCCCCTTAAGAAGCAGGTGGATTAAATTCATATACATTTCTTCAACTTTTTAAACTTATTTTAATCTGATTTTGATCAAACTATTTCATTTGATAAATGATAATTAAGTATTCTTCGGTATCTTGTTTTTATTTCATTTCAAATTTCAAGTAACGTTTCAATGGGTACTGCCACCCTTTTTAGATTGATATTTTATTTTCAATAAATGACAAACATAAAATTATTATACAGAGAGAAATCTTACAATATTTATAAAAAAGTCAAAGTATTCACTAGAATGATAAATTGGCGAAGTCCGCTTGCTTTTTTTCCCACATAAGAGAACTGTCAAAAGTATCAATGGCAATATGAATTTGCGTGGTGCGCGCTGGACTCTCTTGAAGTCGCAGCTTTGGTAGTCCTTGCTCTCGCTCTCTTACTTTCCTGACAGGCCAACAGCCTCTTCAGCCTAGTCTCTTACAACGTAGAAATAGACATATTATTTAACTAAATGAAAACATTGTAATATTATTTATTATATTATATATTATTTATTATTTATTTAAAGAGTACTCCGGGTTAAGATAGGCGAAACATCACTTGTTCTGAATTCATAATATAAGTGTATATACCGGTAGATACACAAAAATATGTTTAAGCACTTAAAATTCCCCCCCCCCCCCTTCCGCCGCTCTCCTTTTGTAACCTTAAATAATCACTTTTTCACATGTTATTTTTTTTTTTTTTCGGAAACGTGAAAAAATCTGAATAAATCAAGCATGCAGGAAAAGGAAAAAAAATTAATAAAAAAAAATTTTTTTTTATATCAACGCCTCTCGACTATGCATAAGGCTCCAACTCCAGCGCCAATGCAATAAAGTACTAACTCGCCGATAATTCCACATAATCCCATTCAAAAAATGCAGTGCAAGAAAGTCTTAACTCAAATGTAAGAGCTCAGAAAAAGGTTCAATTCCGATTCACACCGAAATGTAGTAAAGCGCTTATTGCAGCGCAATTAAAAAATGAAAATGCAATTTACTTATAAACAACACCTTGAGCAATTAATAGATAAGACCGATAACCGCACAACCCGAGGGAGTATTTTAATTATCATAAATAATTCTTTAAACAATAAAAACGTACGTTCAACAACCACACGATCTGGGAAAGTTTTAAAAGATTATAAATAATTTTTTAAACAATAAACTCGTGCTCTCAGCAACCGCGTAATCCGGGGGAATATTTATTAATTATAAATAATTCTTTAAACAATAAATATGTACAATAAATACATAACAACCACATTTATTAAGCTGCACGAGCCATTCCTTCATAATCGAAAACATCCTCCGTGATAATTTTTAAATAATTAATTTATTACCATAATAAAATAGTATATTGTGTAACAAGTGCGGGAAGAAAGCTATTCCACAAGTGTGAAGTTTGCAACTCGAGACGGAGGCGAGCACATGAGCTGAAGGGCGAGTGCGTCTTAGCCGTAGTTGAGGGTTCATGCAAACTTCACACAAGTGCAATAGCTTCCCGCACGTGAAACACACGATATTTTTTTTAACAAATGCTTGGAAATGGTACTTTCGAGTGCTTAGGACACAATAAACAAGATAATTTTTTTTATATTCCATTGTAAAGAAGTAGAAGTGTGCGGTAATAGCCACATTCCCGCACTGTAACTCGCGTTCTGTTGAAGCTATAAAAACCAGCAACAGCCCATAATTTTTAATTCGGAAAATACTTTCAGACTGACAGAGGTTGATTTTGCTCAGATTTCATTTTCCCACCCCTAGCGCCGTTTAAAAAAAAAAACGATGAATAATTATAATTTCCGGAATTTTACCTCCATGTATGATAAAATACAGAAACCAGGAATTTATTACCGCCTCAGATCGTTCTCCACCCTTTCACCAGATTTTCAACTCTTGAACAGGCCAACTTAAGATTTTAGCCAACCTGGACTCACTTTAACTCACGTTCTATTGAAGTTACAAAAACCAGCAAAGACTGACAGAGGTTGATTTCGCTCAGATTTCATTTTCCCACCCCTAGCGCCGTTTAAAGTTTTCATCTAGCAAAAAACGAGCTGGACTTCTCAAGGATTGAAAATCTGGTGGAGGGGGTAAGAAACGATCTGAGATGGTAATAAATTTTCAACTCTTGGAACAAATTCACTCAGAAACCATTCATTAAAAATAATTTTATCCATCCAGGTAATACTTTGATTTGTATACCAAACTGATAATTTGCTTTTATCTTTATCAAGACACCGAGGATTTTTAAGACTCAATTAAGTTATTAAATAAATCAGTAAAATTTTATTAAATTAAAATTTAATTTTTTGATGTCTTACCGGTTATTTTTAAGAAATGGATATTTTTTTTTATCTTCCAGGATGCGAACCACCCGTCACTTGTTTTAAAATTTACTCGTCCATCTAATTCTTTATTTAATTCAAGGGCTTTTCTACATATAGTGCATACATATAGTGCATTATCTAATTCTGTAAGCTCACTAATTTTTTTCACTGTAAGCTCATTTTTCTGTAAGCTCATTAATTTTTTATCATCTTCAAAGTCTTTCATAATATTATTTCTATTTTCTTTCCATCCTCTCAAAGTCCGTTTACCCATTCCATATTTTTCACAAATATGTTAGACTTTATTTGTTTCTAATTCTTTTAATATTTCAACCTTTTCTTTGATAGTAAACCGTATCCGTTTTTTTTTTTTTTTTTTTTTTTTTGAAGGATCCTTTTCTTTTGAGCCACCGGGAACATTATGTATTAAAACTGACGTTGTTTCTGTTGCACTATCTTTAAAATATTTACGTTTACATTGTGTATTCATAGTTAAAATATATTAAATTAAATTCTATTATATTGATAGAATAAATAATAAATTTTTTAAGTAGAATATTAACGTGACGTTATGTTATTGTTAGTCAAATGGAACATACGATATACACAAACGGGTATAAATATCGGGTATAAATCGTTCGTTATGTAAATATCAACAAATAAAGGAAACATTATCGTATTGTTTAATTTTAAAATTATATACAAGTATATTTGTGATGGGATATGTATGTACTTAGAGAATTTTCGAGTAAAAATTCGCAGGACAATGCAATTTTCTAGATAAAATTTACTCGAAAGCAGAATAAAAATTACTCAATTAGGGTAAATATTATTATAAATTGGGCTACATATTATTCAGAAAATCGCATTGTTCTGCAATTAAATTCTCTCAGTGTATTGCTGAGATGAATAACGCATTTTTTTACTAAAAAACTTCGGATAGAGCAGCAGCGGTATTAAAAGCGGATGTAACGAAATCGTCGTTCGCGCGTATTATTTTATTCTTTTGGGGTGATAGAAGCAATTTTTATTCAGTATGATTTTACTTTACTTGATTTAAAAATATGAAAGGATAGTCTTCTAATTTTAAAAATACTAATTTTAAAAATAAAATATTAATCCTTTTATACTAAGTATATTTCAATTTAATTTTAATTAATTTTTTGGTTGCAAATATTTATGAAAATTCAAATCTAGCGGATGTAGAAAATTCTCGCGCCTATTTCTTACGGACCAATCAAAATCAGTCTTTAAAGGCTTTGCAAGATCCGACCATCACTTTTTTAAGAGAGGAGAAAATAAAGTATTTTTTTAATACTCATATAATTTAAAAACTAAGATTTTTTATAATTTACAATACAATTAGGTAAAAGTATTTGGTACATCTATAGATTCTATTTGAATTATTTTAATGAACTTTCAGGCTATTTCGTTATCTGTAGAGTGTTTTCTATTACATTTTCAGGATTTTATAGCAACTGAAATTAAAAAATCAGTCTTTCGACAGTCTGCCAAAACAGCTTAAGATCAAAATTAACAATAGATTAATCATTTTAGGTAATAAGATTTTTAAAAATCAATGTATTAGCATGAAAAATAATTAAGTGGCACTTCTGAGAATTCCACTTTATAGTTGTAATTGTTCTTGGACTTATTACCACACCAAAGGTGCGCTCTTGCGTAAATTACGAGGCCCGTTCGGCAATTCAGCGTCGTAATCTCACACACGCAGACCAGCACGAGAAGCTATTACAAGCCTCATTAACCATAGGCACGCAAGTTATATAAATGGTCTAAATCGTCATTAAATGATCGTTCATCTGGGAAGCCTCTCATAAAGAGAATTTCGGGATATGTTTTTTAATGTTAAAATGTGAAAGAAGCCACGTCCGTTCAGTCCCATGTTCGATTTTTTCAGTTATAAGCTCTTTTAGCGAAAATCTAACAAAAATCGATTTTTGGTCAATCGCTTATCACTTTGCAGCAGCTAACTATAACGTATTTTAACTACCAGCAATCAAAAGATGAGATCAAATCCTATCGATTAAAAAAATTTTCATCAAAAAATATTTACAATAAAATAAGCTAATATTTCGAAAATACATTTTCGTTGATTTTTTTATCCTATTTTAATTGTCATTTTTTGTTTTGCTATAACTTTTGAACAAATAAAGATTTTTTGATGAAATTTTTTTTAATTAGTAGAATTTGATCTCAGCTTTTCATTATTGGTAGTTAATGCAAAGTTATAAGCAATTAAACAAAAATCGATTTTTGTTAAATTTTCGCTAAAAGAGCTTATAAAATTAAAAAAATCGAGCATGGGACGGAGCGGACGTGGCTTCTTTCATATTTTAACATTAAAAGACACATCCCGAAATTACACGAAAATCCGTGATCCAAAGGTCGCGGACTTTTCTTGTCAGTAAGGTAAAATTGTTCCTAACAGACAAGCTGTCTGAAGATGTGTGTATTAGGTCATTCTGTGATTGCTTTTGTCACGTATGACGTGTGTCAAAGGGCCTCTACTTACAAGCGTTGCAACGTGACAATATGAGAACGACTTGCAGAAAAGATTAGAGTGGGCATCGTAGGTAACTTAGACTGAAGGGCATTCGTTGCGAAAACAGAAGGTCCCAGGTTCGATTCCTGGCCGAGTAAAGCCTCATGCCTCTTTTTTCGAGAGCCCCTCCCCTTTCCTTTGGATAAAACGTTTCGTGAGCCCGGGTAACGCTGTTAGAGTGACAGCTAATCATCGAGGTACATAGCGCTGGATCCCTTAACGGCATTGAGACTTCCGAATAATTTAACTCTCGATCTCTTTGAGGACCTGACTTGGCTGACGTGCGAGTATGCGTTCATTTTATGATGATTAAAGCTAGTTTTAGGCTTCAAATTCTCTTCGATAACCAAAGAAAATCAATTGTTTTCCACAAAAGCACGAGCTTATAAGTTTTAAGAAAAGTTATTGAGTTAGAAAAAAAGATATTGATGCTGATTTAATAATCTTTTGAGATTAGTTTTAAATTGCTATTGAATGAACTTCTAAATTAAATTTTTTTACTGCAAAAATGACACGAACAATCTTCGATACCATATGAAAAATATTTATTCTGTAACGGATAATCTCGAAAAACAAAAAATGTTAATGTTAATGTTTGAGAAGAAAAAGACAAAATAAACTAGACGAATAAAAAAAAACTATACGAATCTCGCGACACTACGTGATGTGATTTTTTACAGTCATTTAATATTTCTTTTCTGTGCCCTATAAAATCGTTCCATTAGCTTTAAAAGCATTTTAGCATCAATATTATACTTCAAACTGAGTTTTCTGTTTTACTTCTTCGTACCTGCATACTTAGTTAAATGACAAGACCAAATAGCACAATGCAAATTAGGGTGATTAACAATAAAAAAAGAAACTTTTTTCAAACTTAGATTAATCACGTCGTTGCCAATATAAAGTTGACCTAAGCTTTAACTGGAAACTCTGTTGGAACTTGCAGGTTATTTCTCCAGCTAAAGAGTGCCAGGCTGACGAATGTAACGCTCTCGTGGCAAACAAAGCTCACCGCCACAATCACAGCCACAGCCACAGCTCGCGGAGCAGCTCGAGCTCCTCGCAGTCCCGCGTACAACAGAGAAATCAACGGGACAGCTACGGCGATATTAAGCAGAGCACTACACTAATCAGCGACGATCAAAGGTTCATCTGAACTCTTTCCACCGCGTGGGAAGTGCTTTTATCTGCGTGGCCGCCAAGCGACCTTTTCAACAAAATTGCTATTAAAAGTTCCTCGATATTCGATAAATGTCTTCCGAGGGATAAAACTATTATAAGTAAGCGATCAATTGCTTTTTAATGGCTTAATGCAGTTTTAATATAACGTTGAAATTTCAATTTACAAGTCTATTTATGCTTTGCTCATACACTTTTTAATCAGCCAAGTGTAAATAATATTAATATAAGTTTTTTAATTCAGCTGGAAAATTAATCATTCTTTGTTGCGAAGAATAAAAAGAAAAGACTGCATAAACTGAAAGTTTTTTTTTTGGTCTTCTGAAATTGCAATTTCTACTCTAGCATACAAAATATAAGTAAAAAAATAAAGCGCACGTAAATGTACCGCAAGACTCTTTAAATTTATAAAAAAAGTCCAAAATATTCATGAATTTCGTTTAAAAAAAAGAATAATAATAGAAACTTTTTTTTTATTTATTGCGTGTTAAACTATTTTTCAATCATTCGAAGAATTAATTTCTTGACAAAATAAAATCTACCTGTTAATAAATATTTTACACTCATCTTTTGACTATTTCATACTTTTAGCGTAAAAGCATTACTTGCAGAAAGAATCCATTACGAATTTTATTTAAGAAAAATAGTATATTTCTATAAATATCTAATCTCAGAATCAAAGTAATTTTTTTTTCTAATTTCCACTATCGATAAAACTTCATGACAAACGATTTACGAGGGCATAAAGGTATTGCACGTTAATAGAATCAGTTTATGAATTCCATATGCATCAACTGCAAATGCAGTCTCGGAAATGACCGAATAAATAATACATCACGACATTTTGCATTAGAGCAAAAAGTAAAAGCTATTTTCAAGACTGTTTTCCAACAAGTTACGGTGTATTGAATATAAATCGTTCATAAAACCTTTCAGCATTTTCATCTATTACTGCTTCAAACTTCTTTTTTCAATACTGTTACGAAATTGTTACGTATATGTTTAGTACTGATCATTTTTGCTGCAGTCATTTTATGATAAGACATGATTAATGATGGAATTTTTTAAATTTGTTTTATTACTAATGTTGAAAGTAGCTATCCCTTAGGAAATCCGATTAGAAAAGTAAGTATGTTTAGAGGAAAATTTATACCCCTTATCATCTACTATACTCCATTCATCAGAAAAGTTATACCCCTTATATCTACTATATTCGATTCATCAGCGAAAGAATGTCGCACGGTCCTGATAAGATGTGTAATGCTTACCCAATACTTTCTAATAAAACAACGTTGTTCTCGGACAAATTAGTATATTAGAAATTACAAACACATTTATGTTTTACAAAACATCATTGTTAAAAGCTAGTTAATTAATATAACTGAAGAAAATATGAATATACGTAAACTATTTTTATATTTTACATGGTTTATGTGATACAATTAACAATAATTTAGTTGTGTAAATATTGACTAAATCGGCATAAAACATTTAATTTTAATATTAAATATATGTTTTTACCAAAGATTTATTTTTAATTTTAAGTTAATTTTTAATTAAATAAGATTCATGAAATAAAATATTCTATTAAGTTAAATAAATGTATAAAATTTGATATTATATACACTGGAAATTGGAAAATTTGAAAAAATTGGAGTTTTTCTCTTCACTTACTTTTCTTTTAAAATATTGTAGATTTGAAGTTTGACAGCAAGGTTTGCAGAAAATATCACGAAATTCTAACTCGAAATAATATTTTTTTTATTACAAATGTTGTCCACCTTATTTACGATACGTATTGATGCTATAACTAATATAATATAAATAACTAAAAGGAAAAAAGAAATTAACATTGACGAGTAAATAATAATATTTACAAAGATCATATAGAACAAACGGAATAATTAAGGGAAGATAATTAAAAGGAAAGAGGAAGATTAGATTTATTTAGTTCGGAGTCTTATGAGTCATATACAAAACCACAAGATAACGTGAATAGAAGGGGAGTGAAAGAAAGAAAATACCCAGACGTATATATATAGGTAACGAAATCTTGCGCAGAATGTGCGACGGCTGAGGGATGTTGAAATGACAGACGTGATGATAAGGTTCAAATGACCATTGGATAACTGATTGACAGATCAAGACAAGACAGACAAGAACATCATGATGACTAGCAGATAGGGTCGAGATTTATTAATTAATTCAAAATTTGTTTTATAGTACAGAGAACGTTTTGATATGTCAAATAATTAATTATATTCGTTTTATAAGCATTTATAATTGAACTATCACATCAAACACTTTTACGCCAGTGGCAATGTGCAGATACGCTGTAATCTTAAAATAAAATTAACAAATCCCACGGCTGTTTCGTAAACTACATCCACTCTGCACACCACCAGCTGAAGAGTTTGTCAGTTTGTCGTTAACTGAATCCGAAAGTGTTATACTAGTTTCTAAAACAAGTTACAAAACAACTTACGAGACTCTTTGCAAAATCAAATCTAATTTGACATTTATACTTTTATTGATTTTATACATATTTAACCCCAAATAATTATAATAAACAGAAAAAATCCATTTTTTTTAAATGCACGTTATTAAAACTACCTTTAAATTTTTTACTTTCAAACTAAATAAATTTGAAAATAACAATTATTCTTTTACCGAGTAACTTCAATTTTCAAGAAATAAATACTCGTTTTTCATTTAAAAATAAAACAATTGAAATCTGATCCTGTTGTAATCCAATTCATATTTTACCCTCTTCATCAATCCATTCGGTAATCCATCGAGCAACGTTTCCTTTTGTACCAATAAAAAATGATGAGGTAGAAAAAGATATTCCAAACTGAACAATAAAGTAGAAGCTTTTTTGGGGGGTCTTTCAAGCTCCAGTTTTCATAAAATTAAATATGCATAAGCATCTGCCTTATCGTGGATAATGTTGCCATAAAAAACAGAAAATAAGTGTAGATACACAGATGTAAAGAATTTCACTAATAGTTGACCAAATTTAATCAATCTACAAACAATTGGACAAATAATAGTAAAAACTTCCATTCAGGGGGAATGAGAAGGTTAGATCAATGTTCCGTACTTTTAATTCCCGAATAGTATGCAGCTGCGAAAGAGCAGCTTTCATCGTTACTTTTTTTCTAGATTTTTTTTTCCTCTATCTTATTACATAATCAAGTCTCTTTTTATCTTCTTTCTTTTGCAGACGAGAAGCTGACACTCTTGACGAACTCGACGGCACGATTATCCTTGAGTGTCTTCCTGATTTCCATAGAAGGTTCGAACATTGGGAGGGGGGTAAGTCGATAAAAGGTGTCAGAGATTTATATATTTAAAAACAATCAATAAAAAGTTTGTTAACAAAGAGTGAAAAGTATTTGCTGTTGTGTGATTCATGGTATGTTGTAGTCAATTATAAATAAGTAAGATAAGTTTCATTTTCTTTGTAATTTTGCTAAAATTTTGTAAATAATGAGCACCTTCGAAGACTTTTTATTCAAGTACTTACAAATATTACAAGTTCCTTGTAAATATCAAGTAGCATGTTTGAATACTACATCAAAATCATTAGAAATTTGATAAAAAAAAACAGTTCACTGCTCTTAAATATAATATAAGATATGTAAAACAATATGATCCGTAGTAAATTATTTAAATGTGAGTCATTAACTGTACTGAATGTATTATACTTTTTCATTTGTGATAAATAACATGTTTTATACTTAAGCGTATTTTAATCATCATATGCGTAGATAAATATACATATAACAACATAATTAATACTTACTTTTCATTTATTATATTTATTTATTATATTATTTACACAAAAATAATATTAATGAAATGAAAATACTTGTTCAGTGTTCTTGACAAAGAATGTTTTAGAGCTTGACTTAATATAAACTAACTTCAATGTATATTTATCAAAATAAAATATTTTTCAATCACTTGTAAAAAAATCTTTTTTAAAATTTCCATAGGGGAAATAAAAAATTGCGAATTTAGCAATGTTCATTACATTACGTACTTAAATAAAAACTTCTTTAAAAAATTATTGTACATATTGTAAAATTATTGTATTCAATCTATTTAAATAAATGATAATTTTCTATAATATTGTTACTTGTAGCAGGTATTTATGCATACCCTCATCCTTCCTTAACCTTTAGAGAGTCGGAAACCCAGTATTTTGGTCCATCAGAAAAGCTTGTTCAATTTTTTTTTTTTTTAGATTAAAATATTCATGTTTCCAATATTATTGCAAATTTTTAATATAATTTAATGTAAATTTACCCCCACCCCTCTTTTCTGAAGGGGTTAAATAATTAAATAACCCTTTAAATAACCCCTTGAATTTACATAAAATGGTTTAGGTACTTACTACAAGAGTATACGGGTTCCGGATTACGAATTTGGATCAAACTTTGAACACAGTTTCTTATGACAAAATATGAAGAAATCCAAAATATTAGGGTTTAGCGCTCAAAATTTTCGACACAGAAGGTAAATAAACTTATTTTCCTCTAAAACTTCGTATTTTGTTATTTGGCGGTAACTCATCTCCTATTAAACCTAGAAATTCCTTGCAAAAAAGCAAACAAAACTGGAGGAAAAGAATAATAATTTGAGAGGCTGTACGTTAAAAAAATCTCTAATGCTTCAAAATTTATGAATAATTAAATATGAGTATGTGGTAATGTGTATTATCTTATTTATATTCGTTTTTATATAGTTTTTATAAACTCTAATTTACTTATCCATAACTTTTGAAGCATTAGAGATTGTTTAATCTAAAGCCTCTTAAATTATCGGTCTTTTTCTCTACTTTTTTTTTGCTTTTTTCGTGGAATTTCTAGGCTTAATAGGAGGTGAGTAATCGTCAAATAATGAAATACAAAGTTTTAGAGAAAGGAAACTTTATTTAACTCCTGTGTCGAAAATTTTGAGCGTTAGACCCAAACTTTCTTCATATTTTATCATAAGAAAACCGTGTTCAAAGTTTGAACAAAGTCCGTGATTCGAAACCCTTGTACTCTCCTTGTTAGTTAAATATAGAATTTAACACATATTTTTTTTATTATAAAAAAGGTTATCCAGTATTAAAAATACTATTTTTTTCGAACTTGAAATTTTTAACATGGCCTGTTTCCTTCTGGGACAGTATACTGGTCCAACCCATAATCAATATTTTGTACACGATCAATTCATGATGTAAGATACTTTTTGTACCAGTTTTTTCTGAGGGTGATAGGCCCCCTTATGAATTATGAATATGCAGAAATAGAGAAACTCTGAGCAGTAAAATAGGAAGTAAAAATACTTTTTAAAACTTGTCAAATTCTTAAAAATTTTTTGTTCAAAAATTCGAAATCAAGCTTAAAAAAATAAAAAATTATTCAATTTTTAGCAGCGCAATTGAGTTATTAATGTTAATGTAAATAATAAAGTAAGAAGTTTACTAATTCTGTAAAAGGTCGTCAAAAATGTATATTTTAGGACAAATAAGTATATTACAAGTGAAATTAGGTTTCATAAATTTTATATTTCAAATTTTTACTTATCACACAAGTGGACGGCAGATAGTTATGGCACTACAAACGCTGTACATATTAAACTCAAAATTTACTATGTAATTATTATTACTATCCTATTATCAATCACAATTTTTTGATTAAACATGTATAATTGAAATAAAATATTTCAATACAATCTTGATTTTATTATTTGTTTTGACAGAGTAGCTTCAATGTCACCACCGTTAATAATTTTTTATTTTATCGCATTAGCGATTTTTTTTCCTTTTTTCGTTGCTGTTCATAATTTTGCACTTAAGTACACTTTTGAATTTTAAATTACAAAATCCGGCGTATGCTTTTTTATAAAATTTGCTATTTTTTAGGGAAAAGTATTTACTGCTTTATTCGGTTTCGTTTTGCTGAATTAATTTCAGTACAAAGTAATAATTAATTAACTCAAGCAAGTTTTTAGATATGATTTTTCGTATTTCTTTATTTTTATGTGTTTTGTTGACTAGTTTGTAATAATTTTTCTCGTTTAAAGAATGATGTTTTATAATCTTAGGTTAAATCTGACAGAGAAATGATTAAAGAATTCGTATGATACATGGTTTCAGAAAATTTTAATTTTATATTTCGTTTTTATTTTATTTAAATTTTGATACTAAATTGCAAATGCAATTATTTTATAAAGCTGAGGTACAAAAGTTAGAAGATAATATTATTGTTACTATTTATATTGCATAAAAAAGTCCATACATTGCTCGCAGTACGCTTTTATAAAAAAAAAGTTACAGTTATCAAAATTTATCATCTGAATGATTTCAGAATGGAGATTTTATTGAATTGTTTACTATTTGTATTGTATGATGAAATAACAAACTGTTTACAGCGTATCTCTACAAATTATTTGAACTAACACTTTCCAAATACATATGAAGGCATTCAGAATTCTTTGAAATTGCGCATAGTGCAAGCAGCGTACGGATTATTGTTATACAAATTAAGAATATAAATTAGTAAAAGTCTTTCAAATACTGATGTTTGTATGCGATATAAAATCTAAATCTAAATATTACAATACTGTATCATCATTCATATAATTTAAGCATATTTGGCCTGTAGATTAAATTACAGGATCGAACCATCAATTTTCGTAATACTATATTTCAATTTCCATCTTATTTTGTTTAAGCTAATAATTCTAAACGAAATTTAAAATCTATAAGTTGTAACTTTTAGAAGACTAGAAGACGAACATTTTTAATAATTACAAGAACACAATAACTAAAATTTTTTGCTCAAAAATTTGTTGATCATTTAAAATAATTGCTTAACGAACTTGATCGCAATCTAAAACATTACTCTCAAGTAATATTTTATTTATATTTTATTTATAATTCATAATGCTGCACTGGTCCAATTAAAATATGTCAGATGTATGATATAAAATGGCTAAATTTTGGCTAAATTATTCAGATTTGCAAAAATTTTATGGTGAAGAGGTACTTTTTTACGTATGTATACTCCTCTTAGCCCATATTTTCTCAAGGTGCCATTTTCGTGTCGATTTGTTTTTGGCACAAAATATCTATGTAATAACATGAAAATTAAAAACGAAAAGTGCTATCTTAGGCAAAGAAGTCCAATCTTTCAAAATCTGAGACAAAAAATTCGAAGTATTTACCAGGAAATGAAATATGGTGGCTGAAAGTTGAAGACAATTTGATATCAACTTTTAATATTTTACGATGGAATACTCAAGAAAAACTTCGCCCACAAGAGTCGCGTGTAATTGAATCGACAAAATTTGAATACTAAAAGGATAAATAATAGTTATCGATTAATTTTTATAATAAATATTAAAAACTAACTCCATATTTAAATTCATGCCCGAATCCATACTTCTCACGTGTTAATTTCGACCATAGTAAGGTATTATAAAAATTAATCGACAACCATTATTCATCAATTTAGTATTCAAAATCATGCACGACTCCTGTGTACTGAGTTTTTCTTGAGTATTCCACCGTAAAATACTAAAATTTGATATCAATTTCCTGGTAAAATAAAAATAAAATTTGATAAAAATTTCGAATTTCTCGTTTTAGATTCTGCAAGACTGGACTTTTCTACGTAAAATAGCATTTTTAGATTTTAATTTTCAGATTATTTCAGTGGTTTTCTGAGCTGAAAACAAATCGAAATAAAAAGGCATCTTGGGAAGATGTGGGTTAAAGCCTTATGAAAAAAAAAAAATTAAATGTGCAGTTAATGATATGACTAAATACTTCTATAAAAAAGTGTATAAAAGTTAAAAGAAAAATTTTAATTTGCTACATTATAATTACCTTTACGATTCAAGACTTCGTAAAAAAGTGAAGAAATTATACTTTTCTATAACGAAAAATATAAAGAATCTCATTTTTAGAGGCCAAGTTGACATTAAAAGTTCAATTTTCTTACATATCAAACAACCTAAAATCATTGCCCCTATACGTTTCTAAAGTTAAAATTAAATGTTTTGATTAACGACGCAGTTTCTCAATATAATTTTACAAATTTTTTCAGACATTCCATAAATGCTGCGTTTATCAAGATATTATACTGCTTCAGATACAATAATGTACCGCGCTTTCACACATTCAACGACATTTCAGACCAGTGCAGTAAGCACGACGTACAAATAGTTCGTTTGAATAAAAAAATTGATCGAGGGAGTTCAATTAAAGTCAAATATCTACTGGAATAAAAATTTTTGTTCCCATAGAATCCGCGAGTACGTTGTAATAACGCGATGGCATTATTATAACTAATTACAAAATGTTTCTAGGCGAGAACTAAGCGCAAAATCTAGTGATACAGGCCGACAATACCGTTTCTTAAGTCTCTGTACATCGATGCCGATATGACGCCGTGGTTCTGACTGTAGCAGGCGTAGCTCTTTGAGCATCGAACGCCGTTAGTGGCTTTATTGTTATTGTTATTATTGTTGTTCAGTGGTTGCTGCGAATTTCTGCCGAGCGTAGATTCAGTTGATTTGAAGCGACTGACGGTTTGCTGCTGCCGCTGTTGGTTAAGGTAATCCCGAATCGCTCGAGTTTGATTTGAATCGCTAGTTTCAGGTGGCATCATATGTCTCCGCACATCCTAACACGCAAGATAAAAAAACACATTTGGCAAAGTAATACAAAATTTCTACTATAATCTTTCTTTAAGTCTCCGAATTATTGATTTTCAGATTTTTCCCCCTGATTATTAAACAATTATGTAAAATGCAGTAGATTGCATTTGCATTAAATAAATAATAGACTGTCTCGACCATTTGTAAGAATGAAACGACTAACCTGAGGCAGCCTCGTAAGATACTTGTTTGAGATAGACGCCGAAGGCTCTAGATTAGCGTGCTTCTCGTGTCTTGTTTGCATCTGACCGCAAAGGCTCGAGCTCGAGCAGTACTGCTGCTGCTGATGGTTTTGTCCGGCGGACGATCTGCCAACAGCTGGACAAGCTCGCCGTAATTTTGGTTGCTGGGAGCCGTAGGCGCTACTGGTACTTCGATTGTGCTGCTGCAAGGTCAGAAAAGGAATTCGCTTCGTTATAGCTGCGATTGCGTGCCCGAGTTTATTTATTAGAATTAATGGACTTTGGAAGGGGGCGCTTTTTCTCGCACTGTTTTTCATCCGTTAAGGTGTTCTACGTGATTGGGCTGAAAGATAATTGATGTCGTGGGTTTGCTATATAGTTTTTTGTACTCTTTTTGTTTCAGAGATGATAATGGAGGGTTTAACTGTAGTTATTATTTACGCGTCTTGTGGCGCTGTACGATGGTGTACTAATAAAGAATGATTTAATAAAGAAAGCTGTGTTTGTTTTTCTTTGTAATATGAGAGAATTTAGGAAGGTCCATATTTTGGTAAAACTTCTGCAAATGTGTTCTCCTTTACCTAAATCAAAGTCACTACTCATAAAGAAGAATTATGTCCCATTAAAGCTTCTCTAACTACTCTAAAAGAGATGCAATTTATTTGAAAATAAAGTAAATTTGGAAGAGGTTAAATATTGGGAGCAAGAGACTCTTCAATTAAACTAAGTTAATGGGCTTCAAGATTCGGTTAAAAGTTCAGATAGTTAAAATGCATTTCCATAAAAAATTTTTACCGAAATATGAAACCCGCATCCTCGACGTTTTTCTTAATTGTTAAGCATGAATCTCGCACAAAAAGCTGTGTTAATCAAGTTTTACGTAAACAATGGTACTCTAAACGATTAAATTTAGTTTAAAAATTTTGGTTTGGTTAAAACATTTTTTTAACATTAACTGCGAGGTTTACTATTAGGTATACATATAATTATATGATACAATTTAATTTCTTGATTACAAAGATTTTATAATATAATGCAACGATTGTGATTTATACAGTTAATCTCTGACTATAAAGTGCACGTGTCTTGTTCGGCAACTACTCGACTAATAAAGTAATTGTCTATTACGTTCATTTATGACCCTTGCGGCAAACACTCTGCCTGAAGGCATTAAAGTGACCTTCGGGAAGAAAGTTTGAAGTATCTCCAAGACGGGAAGAGCAATTTAATTACGAACTGGGGATTCACGTATTAAAGCATCATACGCCCAAGAATCGGACATGTCGGAAATCCAGACCTGAAAAGCATATTATAGGGGAGTGCAGCCGAAAAAATGTGAGGGCTGCGAAGTATGAAATAAGTTGGCCAGCAATCACATGTTTTTGTTTTTTTATTAAAAGTAATAGTATATTACGACCCATGGCCAGAAAGTTGGATTTCCTGGCGTGCGTGATCTGAAGACGAGCTCGGCTTCGCCTCGGTTTTGCAAATGTCGGGCGGGCATCAACCACCCATGCAATGTATTTTCGACCGCGAAGCAAAAAATTTGAAAAAAATATGCAGAAGATAATAATGATAAGCTTAATTAAAGACGACTTTAGGAGCAATATAAATTAAATTTTTA